>CM032427.1:346958-431958 GCA_019049465.1 Dryas iulia moderata
TGGCTTTTTGAGTAGTATTTTATTAGCATAGTAGCCAAAATAGTATTTCAATGACAAAGTGATGAGAGTTGTCCTTCGCAACGACAGCCAATAAATCTTCTTTAGGAGCAAACTAATCTTAGATTTTTAATCTTTTTAGTATGGATGTAGTTTCTAAAACTCCGTACACGAAGGTCCTTTATCTTTTTCTTAGAACTCGGGTTAAGTTTATATTTAGAAACAATCCACGTTGGAGGTGAAAGCTTTCTGTCTCGTCTGCGCGTGACATATAAGAACGTTATATAAATATACGATACGTGTGTGTATTTCTAAAGAGCGGTTATTTTAATATTGCAAACAGACACTCCAATTTCATTTATTTGTATAGAGTATAACGGAAGCGCTAACAGTTTCAGTGCGGTTATATTCGAATTTCAAATCAACGCTTTATGAAAATAAAGTTAAAAGCTTGTATCGTTTATATTAAAATCTGCCAGTTTCAATTTAATTTACAGTTTTTATATTTAAAAAAGGTGAATCTACAGTTGCGTTTACGTAATCACGTACCTGTAACAAAATTGAGTAATATTTTACAACATTTACCATAAAATTTAATATGGAAAATAATATACATATATATTAACAGCTGTGGTGAGCGACAAAGCTCCACCGGGAGTGTGTTGAATTATAGCTGTAATTAGAGTATGCTCTTTTATTAAAGTACATTTTAAATGACATATCACTGATAAGATAAACTAATAATGTGCTTATTATAATATGAAAAAGTTTATCGTTCCATTTAGTTAGGACGAAGATTTGTTCGAATAGGTACCAGAAATAGTGCTATTCGCATATATAAGTGTGCATAAATATATTTATTTTGACTCCAAAATTCGACTCCATACCTCGTTTTATCTCACCAGAGCAATGAAAAGAGACATAAAAAAAAAAAATACAGCTCCCCGAATTGACACCGAACTCACCAACACGTCTACAATCCGACACTTTCTATTGCCACAAGTTGACTTTAAGAATCAAATAAAAAATCTAATTATGTACCTTACATATATTAATTACATAATGCATTTCTATATTCAGCGTAGTGGCTCCTCGAGTCCACGGACACTGTATGAGGCACACCGCGCTCTGTACGTACGTGACCAGTAGTACCTTGATTACAATATATTCCCTACTGTAGAGAAGAAATTAAATATTATTTGATATATAATTTGAAAACTACGTGTCTTAAGTAGTAATCGTATATTAGTGTAGTTACTGTTCCCTTATATGATGTAAAGTATGTAGAAGAATCTAGTACGAACCAATAGGTTCGTTCAATACGTAATGTTTCAAAAGTGTAAAACGGAATACCGTTTTACACTTTTGAAACATTACGTATTTGACTAGTGGCACTTGAACACCGAGTTTGACATTCAGAGTACACGTACGTGAATTACATTGAAAAACAATGGCCATTTGAACACATTTACTGTGTCAAGAAATAAAATATTGTTCAACGCATATGTAAAAAATACGTCTCCCGGGATGTCCCTGATGCGTTATGTTCAAAGAGGATTTTAGGAAGTTCCCCCGAGGCTCACCCACGCCGCGACGCGACGTCAAATAACTGCGGGCTTTAAACAATATGTTTGAACAATCCGAGTCAATATTTCCTAGTGGTCTGCGCTGTGTCTCACAAAACTAATATTTGTTTGGAGCTCTCTGAAGAGTGAAGATAGGAATTTTTTTATTTCGGTTAGTTGTTTGTTTAGTTGAATGAAAAAGTATACTGAAATTTAAATCAACTTCTTAGGGAAATATTCTTTTCTACGAAGAAATTTTTTCAATTTTACGCTTTTTTCAGTATTACAGGGTAGTCAGAGAGAATACATTGTGTGCTTTGTTCACCAGAAATAAAATGATTAAATTAGATTCATTAATGCAGGGGGATTGAATCTACAACCATCGTCATTACAGTCAGACGCTGTCCAGCTGTGTCATGATGACTTCAAAATGCTTGTAAATCTATTTGTCTCCTTCTTCTTGACTCTAGGGTTTCTTCTTCAGGCACTATGTGGTTATTACTCTCAGGACAATTTTATAAAATAACTGTTACTGTGCTAGTAATTATATTTGCTGAAATAAATATTTTCCCACAAATTAAGTGCCTTAAAATATTATATACTAGCTGTTGCCCGCGGCTTCGCCCGCTTTGCCTATAGGAAACAACAATAATTACATTCTACCTAATACATGAGTAGTGCCTACACGATGTAAGGATGGATAAGTAATATGTCATCAATTTAAATGTACAGGTAAACAACTTAAGGTTACATCGCAAAGTGTACGTACATGCGATACACTTGTGCTTTAAGCTAACCTTAATGGCCGGTGGATCTTTTCAGCGCATACAATCTTTAATACCGAGAGCGTATATAAGTGTTTCGTCTTCCACATTGGCGTTATATTTTTATATACCGCTCTGGACGCAGAATAGATTTAATAGGGTATTGTAAGATATTATATGTCTTTCTACTGGGAATAAAAACAGAAGATTTGGGGAATTGAGAGAAGCACAATCTCTCTAAGTTCATCCCCGCTTTCTTTATTATTTATCCTTGAGCTTTGTCAATACTCCAAGTATTACACTTAGCTTAATAGTAAATTACATAATAACATAATTTAAATTGAAATTATAAGGGTACTGGGATACAGGGTAGATCTGGCAGCTCAACTGTGTTTAAAAACTCAATGATTTATATGAAGTGCTCTGTTTTATGTCTATAACTGTGATTGTGTATACAATATACAAATACTCTGTTCAAGACATGTTTAGAAAACATATAAAAATTTTGAGCGATCGGAGCGCTAAAATGGTAATTCTAGCGGTCTGACCGCTTAGCTATGCATTCTAATACCAGCTGCGTCGAAATTTTTATACGCTTTGATTACAATTTATTATGCCAACAGTTAGGATTTTCGTAAAAAAATTACTAATTTCTGTTACCCAAAAATTATCTATCCTACGAACATTCGCTTGGCAAGAGGGAATGCTATTTATTAAGTATTTTTTTGGTATAAATTTGCAATTAAATTGCATTGCATAGCATATTATTTACGCCCTGTAATAAGTGGGAATAAAAAGTATATTAATCTATAGACATCGTAAAACACGAAATTTAAGAGAGACCAAAACATTGTAGTACTCTTCGTGTGGATATGTATCCCATACGCATCATAATTTTGTTCTCACTCTCCAGCCCCTAAGTATCTGAAGTACTGATTTGAATTGTATAAATACGCACATTGGACATTAACGTATCAAAATATGAACTTATTAAAAAAAATAATCAAAATTATGTTGGGTGGTTTGCAATCTATACAGATAGTTCTAAAAATAATTTATGGAAATTGTATATGTTTCCACTCTTAATTGGAAAATAGAATTGTTATCTTATGTGACAGCAAGAGGAGTATCAGTGGCGTATATGATATTAAATGAAATTATTAAGTTATATGCCAGAGATATGACTGTAAAACTTCAATTGGTTCCTTCTCTTGGACAGAGGGGAAATGAGGAAGCTGACAATTTGGCAAAGCGGGATTTGATAGAAGAGAGAGAGGTGTATATATTTTCGGAAGTTTTCGTAAATTAAAAAACGCAAGCTAGAAATATTTGGAAGGAGTATTTGAAAGAAAGATCTAAATTGAAAAAACATAGTAAAGAGTTATTCAAAATGAGCTTCCTCATATTTCGTGGATTAGTGAGAAATTGCTATAGGCCTTAGGTTGCGTTCTGGACATGTTCCTCTAAAGAAGTTTGGTTTTCTTATGAAAAGGGTATCTACTCTAAAGTGTGAATTGTGTGGAGTGGATGATGATATTCACCATTTCTTGGTGGAATGTGTCTGAAATGCGGAGGCTCGTTTGAAACTAATCCGTCGTTTAATTTGAATTTATTACATGTCGGTATTTTTCACTGTTTATTGTCTGATGAATCTAGTTCTGTAGTGGCTAAAATGCTGTATAAATTTAAGTATAAAT
Source organism: Dryas iulia moderata (assembly GCA_019049465.1). Lineage (NCBI taxonomy): Eukaryota > Metazoa > Arthropoda > Insecta > Lepidoptera > Nymphalidae > Dryas > Dryas iulia. The sequence goes on from CM032427.1 coordinate 350,982, forward strand.
ATTTTTCTCAGACGTAAGAGCAAATGTTATGTTGTTTTGAGGAACAGTGGGGCTGACATTTTTGTATATTTACTTAAAAAATCCCTAAATAAAAACAGATTAAAAAAACAAATAGATAAGCAATCAAACGGACATTTTTTTCTATTCATAATATAGGATACTTTAATTCGCCAAACCTTACGTTTTTGTACACCACGATTTTTTCGATTTTAATTAGGCACACACAGCTCGAGCAGTGTAGGCAAACGTTAATACGCGTTTTAAATGGGCTATTGGAGCATATACTTGCGTCGTAAATTCCAAGCACTGTTCCGAGCTCCTCTCTCTGTAATGCAACAGCCCAAGCCAGTACTCGAATAGTAAACCTATAAATTACTGAAGAGTTTCTGGATTTGCTTCGTCTTTCTTATTTATCTACTTCTTCACACTTTTCCTCTTCTAGTACACTTCAGCCTGAAATCGGTGATTTGCGTCTTAAGTAGCGGGACTCAATGACGCGTCGTTTTGTCCAGTCCAGTTCAGTCCAGTTTTATCAGCAAGGGAAAGAAAGTAATTTAAACGTAATATATTTAACTTCAAGTAGAGATCGAACCCATAACCGATCACGTTTACAGTAAGACGCTATCCCACTATGCCATGATAGTCTTTTTATACTTAACAAAATATGTTTTCTTCATATGTTTATATTCTGTTAGTTAAATAAATTTTTTTTCCAAGTTTATGTATTGAAATATCTCTTTAAAAAACAATGCAATATTACATATCAATATATTAAAATGTTAAAAAAGTAAGTAATAGTCAATATCGGGTGTATAGCTTATGTTCTGGATAACTTCATATTTAAGTAACTCACAGTATAAATTAGCCTTTGTTCCACTAAGAAAATTGTGACATTACATTGCTCCTTTGCTGTGAAACATGAACAAACAAACAAACACACTTTCACGCTTATAATATTCGTATGGGTATATCTATACAAATAAATATAATGATGAATATTCATATTACTGCTTATTACTAAATGCATTTGTATGTGTACACGGTACATATACCAATTTTGTCCTTGCCCATTTCTTCGGTTTATCTCTGGAATGGCTGGAGCGATTTCGACGGGACTTTCACTGCCAGATAGCTGATGTAATGAGGCATAGCTTAAGCTACTTTTATTTTAGAATTACGATGATTTTGTTTTATTGAACACGGACGAAGCCGCGGGAAACAGCAAGTTTTAAAATTAAAGTAGCCTAAGTTACGCCCTGTTACATCAGCTATCATCATTGTAAGTTCTGTCAAAATCGGTCCAGCCGTTCCAGAGATTACCTAAAACAAACAGACAGACAGACAGACAAAAATTTTTAAAAAGCTTATTTTGGTGTATGTATCGTGCATATATACATATGCAATCATTAAAAAGTTGTTATTTTAATATTACAAACAGACACTTCAATTTTATTTATTATTTTAAATGAAGCTATTAGCCGCATAAATCGCGTGCATTTTGGTATTCGAAATTGCGAAAGGCGGAACTTATTATACTTTAAAATGTCTCAACAACAAATATTATACAAATAAGCTGTTAGTTTTTTAATATTTTAATTATAAAAAAGTCAGAAATAAGAATTATACTGAGAATTTCACTCAAATACATTTCCGTCTGTCAATCAAAGCGTCAGCAGATGAGTTCCGCGCGACACATTGTGAGCGGCGCGTCACACCGCGGTGACCTCGTTATAATATCAAAACGATTTGCCAGAAAATCATATTTTATGAATTAATCTAGCGTCTTTATTTAGTTCGTATGGATGTCACTAGTAACCTTATCAATTATTGATTTGTAATTATTGTTGTCTTTACTTAATGATGATGATGTCTACAATATCGTTTTACTACCAAGAGTTTTAGATTAAACTTTTCTCCTAATTTTCCTATTTCTATTTATTATAAAGCTCTCTCTATGTACGCATCGGTTACATTAGTGGTCACTCATACTGATTTCTCGTAAAAGACATCATCTTACATTAGTATGAGGCTTAATGACGCAATTATTAAAGGTACTAATTAAATACTTTTGTAGTCGGTTTCACATTTTCTCTTTATTTATTTACTAAAATCTACTTTCTGTTTTAGTTAGTGTTGAGATTATTTTTATATGCCTAAAATTAAAAGCTACCAACATTTACAAAAAACTAGGTAAGCATTTCTACTACAATAACAAGTTAGTTATTTTAGAAAAAAACATTTTTACTAAATATATATAAGCAACTTCAAAAAGAGTGTTACGGTATAAAAAAGTTATATTATGTATGCAACTTAGACATGACTCAAATATATTCTTATTTGCTATCTCGTCAGTAAAACCAAGTGCTCTTGGGAGTCATTTATCACACGCACCATATGATACTTTCTCGACTACTCTAAAAGATTATCGACAAGTATTTGTATGAGCATATAGTGTATATTGTTTTTTATGCTGCGGTATATTTTTTATATATTTCTTTATCTCCCGCATATACTCCTATATCTGGCTTAAGTATGTATTACTCAACAAAGCAAAGTGTAATAAGTGGAAAACTTAGGAGATTACATACATTACTTACAGATTTAAATTTTAAATTATTTACTTGTCTAATATTCTTACGCCACTATTTTACACTCTTAAAATGTATAATTATTTAGGTATTTACGAAGGCATTGTACGATGGAATCGAAATTAGATAAACAGTAATCTTACTATTATTGTCTCTAAAATATAGTAAAAGTGGACAATGGAGTGCCTCCTACGAGTGCGCGTATCAATATTGTACTAGCCAACTATATGCTTTTTCTCGCAAAGTGGAGAGTCAGAGTGTCCTCCACTGTCCGCTCGAAATCAAAATATTGCATGTTGGTGGAACATTGCATGTTGGCCGCACTTTGTCTTAGGTATCACAGTAAAGAAATGAACATTTAGATGCAATAATTCCCCTGTTTGAGAATGCACGCACAATCAACGCGTTACAGTCAGACGCTGTCTCACTGCGTCACGACGACCTAAATATTATTATATTTATATTATGTTAATTTTTTTACACACAAATTACACTATTTAATTACTATATTATTAATTATTTATATGTACTCGTGCCTGGCTGCGACGCGACGTGTGCTCAGAGACAAACATCAGGAAATCAAGTTTAATTGTACGACGACTTCAGGAAATGAAACGAACTACAAGACCGCACCGACTTGAGTTGTATTACTGCCGGAAGCTTAGCGAGTTTGTTACGGGAAACTCTTATTAAGTGTGAAAGTGAATTAAACAATATAAATAAGTAAAGTTAAAAACAGCGTATTGTTAAGTGTCTATGTAAGTAGGGTGTGACTATGACTTATGATTATCCTCACTGATCCTCTATTCTTATCCTAGAATGATTATAAAGCTTTATATAGGTTTCTCTTCATTCCACTCAATATTATGTAGATCGTATTGTCAAGTAGTCAAAGAGTTTTTGGCTTTCCGCTCGAATTTAAAACATTAGGTATGCTTTGTTTCTCCTTTATTCGGGAATGAAATTTTTAAATATAACTATTCGTCCCACCCCATACAAAACCCACAGCGATTTTACAACCAAACACTGTTCCACGCGCCACTGTGGCCTCTAATTTATTTCACGAATCTTAATCTAAAACTGAAGGATGAGGCAAGAGGGTAGAAGCAATCTAAACATCATAATAAATCACTTGAGGACGCGGTTGTGTGTGTCGCGTCGGGCGTAAGTGGGTGAGGGAGACCGCAAGACTGACTAACTGACCCAGTTACTGTAGTCGCCGCTCGATTACTCGATAACGATTGTGGTTAATTACTTGTAACTTTCGCTGAGTCCTGCCATTAGTTCTGACAATTACAACATACACGGCAGTAGCACACTTTTTTTATTTTATTTTTATTTCACCAATAATTGGTTTGCAATAAAAAATATTTCAATATGATACAATTAAAATTTGATGTGTCTTAAAATACCCTGTAGTGTATTTAGCTAAAACGTAGTGTTTAACTTGAAACAATACAGAAATGGTTTAAAAAATATTAGAAAGAAAAGATAAGGTTAAGGCGAATAAAATATATTTTTTAAATAAGTTTGAAAGTAGGTACATACTCGACTCTGATTGTATTTACAATCAGTATAAACGGTTAAGAGAAGAGAATCAGTTGTTGTTTCTGTTCAGGACAAATTAATCAAAACGGTTCAAGTACAGGACTGCAAATATTGAAGCAGCTTGTGTTCACTGACACTGGTCTGACTCGAGTACTTAGTGTTATATTATGAGGGAGTTTAATTAAACTAAAATTAAGTTGTTACTTACAGGTGGCTTAGTTAACACTTAGATTTTGTTTGTTTTGTTTCTTATTTGTAGTGGTTTTGTAATTTTATGAATATTAAGTTTTTGCGATTACTCACGTGATATAAACGTAGGTGTTGAAGTTGAAGGGTGTTGGTGGGTGAAATCGAAGAGCTGAGTACCATTTTTATAACAATTCTTAATATCGCCTAGTACTAAAAACTAGCAGTATATATATTTCATTTAGTTAGGAAAAAATATGATATGAGAAACGGACTCAGATATTCCGTCTTACTATGTTACCTAACGACTATTAAAACTAAATAATTCAACATGTCACACAGGACTATTTTATTTTTACGTTCAAAGTGACCTCACGTAGTACAGTGTATTTTACAAAGTAGTGTAAATTGTATTCTGTTCTTTTTTCGGAAATAGAATTTACATCGCAACGTTAGTGTGGTGTGGGTGCTTTATGTAACGATACATACTATGTATAAATAAACGTAGGAATATAAAAAAAAAAATAATATAATTTAATAATAATAAAAAAATATATACAATTTTATGGAATAGGTTAAACAAATAATAAAAAAATATTTAATTAATATTTTCAGAAAAAGCAACATTGGCTGTATGAGTTGCTGGCCGATTATAGTTTGATTTTTAAAAATGGAATAGAAAGAGAAAGGGCATGGCGGGAGCGTGGCGTCGAAAAAGTGACGCTTAGAAAATTATTGATATTAAATTGCAAATATTATAAATTGAATACAAGGAAATGGATATTTAATAAATAAATTTAACATATTAAATGCAAAGTGATCGAAATATAATAATTTTATGATAATCAAGTTTGGTAAGATGCATATTTGTTAATTATGAAGAATTTCTTGGTGAGTTCTTATTACATTAATAATATAAAAATAACAAAGCGAATATTGAAATGAATATTTAAATAATAATAACTAAATAATATAATAGTATTAAAGGCAATAAATATTTTAAATATTAGTTCTATGAAAAATAAAGCGTATAATTTGCAGTAAATATTAATTAAAGCATTTGGCGTATGGCGGCGCCATCTTAAAATAGTGTTGTATGAACACTATATTTTACATTTTCCTAAATATTATAAATTTATAAATTAATTGAAAGTTGCGAGTGTAAATAATATTTATTAAATAAAAATTAATGATGCATTGAATAATAACATATTTTATGGCAAATATTCTCATACGAATGTATGAAATTTAAAATAATATAAATATGTACTATATGTATAGGGGCGATGCATGTAGTACAAATAATAATAATAAGATATTAATATATAATGCGTTTGATAGCTGGATATTTTATGGCAATAATTGGCACGATCTCATACGAATGTGTAAATCTTAAAAAAACAAATATAAACTACATGTACAGGGGCGATGCATGTACTGTCTCTTGACTGTCAGGGTTCGGTTATAGCTTATAGCTTACTGATAAGCGATGTCAATGACACAATCAATGTAGCTTTGCAGCACCGAGGCCGACATGTTTGGTAAAGTGATCCGCTATAGCGACGTTGGTTTGTTGTATCCTTTCTGATGCTGTCTTGCGTTGCGTAAGCGATGCTTGTACAAAGTCGGATTGTGGTAAAACGTGTGACATGCGACTGTCGTGGGTTCAGGTAGCTTATAGCTTACTGATAAGCGATGTAGGTGACACAATCAATGTAGCTTTGCAGCACCGAGGCCAACATGTTTGGTAAAGTGATCCGCTATAGCGACGTTGGTTTGTTGTATCCTTTCTGATGCTGTCTTGCGTTGCGTAAGCGATGCTTGTACAAAGTCGGATTGTGGTATAACGTGTGACATGCGACTGTCGTGGGTTCAGGTAGCTTATAGCTTAACCAGTGACATTGGTCTCACAAACCATTAATGTATATCGGCTTAACAACCCGACGAATTCATTGGTCTCACAAACCAGTGACGTATATCGGCTTAACAACCCGACGAATTCATTGGTCTCACAAACCATTGACGTATATCGGCTTCACAACCCGACGAATCCATTGGCCTCACAAACCAGTGGCGTATATCGGCTTAACAACCCGACGAATTATATTGGTCTCACAAACCAGTAACGTATATCGGCTTCACAACCCGACGAATTACATTGGCCTCACAAACCAATGTACAACTAATTAAATATATATAATAAGCGTAACAAGTACCTTTGAGAAAGATCACACACAAACTTAACAAACATGACGTGACAGCTAACTAATAATTGATCGTTTGCTAAGGCATCGTAAGTATCATATACGTGAACTGTTTCGTTGTGTCTCGGAGGGTTCAATATGATCGGTCGGATCCGCCGATCGGACGGAACTCACGGCAAGTGGCGGGGCGGGGCCACACGGCCATTTTTTCTCTTAATATAGCTATCTTGCATAGTTGTAAGTGAGAGATAAATGAGACGATCCTAGGGCTTTTCCTCGGACGAGCTCTGGGTGATTGCAACGAATAGTTTGTGTTAGATACTTGCATGTCTAGAACCCTTCTGATGGCTAATTAATATATAAATGAGTCTATACCTTCTGATGGCAAACTAATAATTAAGAAGGAAAACCTTCTGATGGCTAATCTATACTAATAAATAAAATTGGAGTGTCTGTTTGTAATATTAAAATAACAACTTTTTAATGATTGCATATGTATATATACACGATACATATACCAGAACAAGCTTTTTAAAAATTTTTGTCTGTCTGTCTGTCTGTTTGTTTTCGATAATCTCTGGAACGGCTGGACCGATTTCGACAGAATTTACAATGATGATAGCAGATGTAACAGGGCGTAACTTAGGCTACTTTAATTTTAAAACTTGCTGTTTCCCGCGGCTTCGTCCGTGTTCAATAAAACAAAAACATTGTAATTCTGAAACAAAAGAAGCCTAAGCTATGCCTCATTACATCAGCTATCTGGCAGTGAAAGTCCCGTCGACATCGGTCTAGCCATTCCAGAGATTAACCAGAAAAATGGGCAAGGACAAAATTGGTATAGGTACCGTGCACACATACAAATGCATTTAGTAATAAGCAGTAATATGAATATTCATCATTATTTTTATTTGTATCGATATACCCATACTAATATTATAAGCGTGAAAGTGTGTTAGTTTGTTTGTTCATGTTTGACAGCAAAGAAGCAATGTAATGTCACAGTTTTGTTAGTGGAACAAAGGCTAATTTATACTGTGAGTTACTTAACTATGAAGTTATAGAGAACATAAGCTTATAACGCCTGATATTGACTATTACTTACTTTATTGATATTGTAATATATTGATTTGTTTTTAAAGAGATATTTAAATAATACATAAACTTTGAAAAAATATTTTTAAATACATAATCTGTTTAACAGAATATCAACATATGAAGTAAACATATTCTGGCAAGTATAAAAAGACTATCATGGCATAGTGGGATAGCGTCTTACTGTAAACGTGATCAGTTGTGGGTTCCATTTCCACTTGAAGTTGAAGATATTACGTTTAAATTACTTTCTTTCCCTTGCTGATAAAACTGGACTGGACTGGACTGGACAAAACGACGCGTCATTGGACTACTTCGGACGCTATTTATCGATTTTAGGCTGAAGTGTAGTGTTTTGTATGACTATTTTGCTATAGGAGGAAAAGTGTGAAGAAGTAGATAAATAAGAAAAATCAAATCCCGTAGTAAATTTTAAATAAAAGCGAACTAAAGATACGTATTCAAATCCAGACTTAAAATCCATATGAGAAGAAACTCTTCAGTAATCTATAGGTTCACTGTTCGAGTAATGGCTTAAGCTGTTGCATTACAGAGAGAGGAGCTCGGAGCAGTGGTTGGAACTTGCGACACAAGTATAGGCTTCAGTAGCCCAGTTAAAACGCGTATTAACGTTTGCCTACACTACCCGAGCTGTATGTGTTTAATTAAAATCGATAAAATCGTGATGTACAAATACGTAAGGTTATTAGCGAATTGAAGTATTCTAATATTATAAATAGAAAAAATTGTCCGTTTGTTTGCTTAACTATTTGTTTTTTTTAATCTATTTTTATTTAAGGATTTTTAAGTAAATATACAAAAATGTCAGCCCCATCGTTCCCCAAAATAAATTTAAAGCACACAAACATAACAATTGCTCTTAAGCTTAAGACCACAATTTAGTGTACTTATAATTAAGCTTATACAGCATTTTAGCCACTACAGAACTAGATTCAGACAATAAATAGTTAAAAATACCGAGATCTAATAGATTTAAATTATAACGACGGTTTAGTTTCTGACGAGCCTCGGCATTTCGGACACATTCCACCAAGAAATAGTGAATGTTATCATCCACTTTACACAATTCACTCTTCGGAGTAGATAATAAGAAAACCAAACTTCTTTAGAGGAACATATCCAGAACGCAACCTAAGGCCTATAGCAATTTGTTGCCGTGTAAGTTCCTTCTCACTAAACCACGAAATATGAGGAAGCTCATCTTGACTAACTCTGTACTATATTACCTTCAATTTAGATCTTTCTTTCAAATAATCCTTCCAAATGTTTCTTTCTTGCTTTCTGTACTTTATGAAAACTTCCGAAAATATATATATATATATACTCTCTCTCTCTTCTATCAAAGCCCGCCTTGCCAAATTGTCAGCTTCCTCATTTCCCCTCTGTCCAAGGTGAGAAGGAACCGATTGAAGTTTTACAGTTATATCTCTGGCATATAACTTAATAATTTCATTTAATATCATATACGCCACTGATACTCCTCTTGCTGTCACATAAGATAACAATTCTATTCCAATTAAGATTGGAAACATACAATTTCCATAAATATTTTTAGAACCATCTGTATAGATTGCAAACCACCCAACATAATTCTGATTAATTTCGTGAATAACTTAATATTTTGATAATGTTATGTTAATGTCCAAGTATTTTTTTGCGTATTTCTATTAAGTACTATTTTTTGCAATTCAAATCAGTACCTACTTCAGATACTTAAGGGCTGGAGAGTGAGAACAAAATTATGATGCGTAGAGAACAAAGTTATGATACGTATGGGATTACATATCCATACTAAAAGTAAAAATGTTTTAGTCTCTCTTAAGCTTCGTGTTGTACAAAGTCTATAGATTAATATATTTTTTATTCTCACTTATTACGGGGAGTAGTAAACAATATGCAATCAATTTAATTGCAATTTTTTACCAAAAAAAATACTTAATAAATAGCATTCCCTCTTGCCAAACGACGATTTGTAATTTTTTTTTTCAAAAAATATTAATTGCTGGTAAAATAAATTGTAATCAAGCGCTAGAATAACCCTTTTAGCGCTCCGACCGCTCTAAAAAGCACGGGTTCAGATCCCGCTCGCCGCCCGTTCAAAATTTTTATATGTTTTCTATACATGCCGTGAACAGAGTATTTGTATATTGTACAAATCACAGTTATAGACATAGAACAGAGCACTTCATATATGTCGTTGAGTTTCTAAACACAGTTGAGCTGCCAGATCTACCCTGTATCTCAGTTTAAAATTATATGAAATTCAATGCTCCTCGGCTATGTCACGGCACGAGACTGTATCACGCAACTTGGACAGAACATAATTAACCTTATATTAATTAATGCCAGCATTTTAAGAAGAGTAGAAAAAGGTGAAAATTTCACTAATGTCGAAACTACTACTACTACTATGCCACTGACTACTACTCTATAATTTGAATTTAAATTATGTTATTATGTAATTTGCTATTAAGCTCAGTGTAATATTTAGAGCATTAACAAAGCGCAAGGGTAAATATTAAAGATAGTGCGGATGAACTTAGAGAGGTTGTGCTTCTTTCAATTCCCCGAATCTTCTGTTTTTATTCCCAGTAGAACGACATATAATATCTTACAATACCGTATTAAATCTATTCTGCGTCCAAAACGGTATATATATAAAAATATAACACCAATGTGAAAGACGAAACACTTAAACACGCTCTCGGTATTAAAGGTGACTGTATGCACTGAAAAGATCCATCAGCCATTAAGGTTTGAGGTTAGCTTAAAGCACAAGCGTATCGCATGTACGTACACTTTGCGATTTATGTTACCCAGTTGTTTTTAATACTTAAATTGATGATATATTACTTATCCATCCTTACACCGTGTAGGCACTACTCATGTATCAGGTAGAATGAAATTATTGTTATTTCCTATAGGCAAAGCGGGCGAAGCCGCGGGCAACAGCTAGTAACTTAATAATTTCATTTAATATCATATACGCCACTGATACTCCTCTTGCTGTCACATAATATAACAATTTTATACCAATTAAGTGGAAACGTATGCAATTTTCATAAATATTTTTAGAACCATCTATGTAGATTGCAAACCACCCAACATAATTCTGATTAATTTCGTGAATAAGTTCATATTTTGATACTTTAATGTCCAAGTTTTTTTTTCGTATTTATACAATTCAAATCAGTACTTCAGATATTTAGGGGCTGGATAGTGAGATCAAAATTATGATGCGTATAGGATACATATCCATACTAAAAGTAACAATGTTTTAGTCTCTCTTAAACTTCGTGTTTTACGAAGTCTATAGATTAATATATTTTTTATTCCCACTTATTACGGGGAGTAGTAAATAATATACAATTAATTTAATTCTAAATTTCTATCAAAAATAGCATTCCCTCTTACCAAACGACTGTTCGTAGGATAATCTTTAGATAATAGAAATTTGTAATTTTTTTTACAAAAATGTTAATTGTTGGCAAAATAAATTGTAATCAAAGCGTATAAGAATTCTGACGCAGCTGGTAGTAGAACGCATGGCTAAGCCACAGGTTCAAATTCCGCTGCGTTCAAATTTTTTTATATGTTTTCTAAACATGCCTTGAACAGAGTATTTGTACATTGTATACACAATCACAGTTATAGACATAGAACAGAGCACTTCATATATGTAGTTGAATTTCTAAACACAGTTGAGCTGCCAGGTCTACCCTGTATCCCAGTTAAAATTATTTGAAATTTCATATCCCTCGATTATGTAACGGCACGAGACTGTATCACGTAACTTGGATAGAACATAATTAATGCCAGCATGTTAACCGGAGTAAGAAAAGGTGAAAATTTCACTAATGTCTAAGCTACTACTACTACTATGCTACTGATCTATAATTTCAATTTAAATTATGTGATTATGTAATTTTCTATTAAGCTAATTGTAATATTTGGAGCAATAACAAAGCGCAAGAGTAAGTATTAAAGATAGTGCGGATGAACTTAAAGAGATTGTGCTTCTCCCAATTTCCTGAATCTTCTGTTTTTATCCCCAGTAGAAAGACATATAATATCTTACAATACCCTATTAAATCTGATGACTGTATGCACTGAAAAGACCCACCAGCCATTAAGGTTTGAGGTTAGCTTAAAGCACAAGCGTATCACATGTACGTACACTTTGCGATTAATGTTACCTTGAGTTATTTTTAATACCTTTAAATTAATGATATATTATTTACCTATCCGTCCTTACCTACCCTACACGGTGTAGGTACTACTCACGTATCCGACAGAATGAAATTATCGTTATTTCTTATAGGCAAAGCGGGCGAAGCCGCAGGTAACAGCTAGTTTATATATAAAATGAGTCAATACCTTTCTGATGGCAATTATAATTTAAAAAGATTACCTTCTGATGGCTTATTATATGTATTTAATATATTACACGTAGAATTTCCTAACACTGTTACCTCTGAATCTCAAAAAGAACTTGAGTTACTTACATACATAACAATAAAGGTCCTAACCACAAGACGTATCATGAGCCAAGGCATGATTTGATTAATATATTTTCAAACATTTCAGATCGATGAAGGGATGAGTTTGATGAAGGGGGGGAGACCAGTTACATTTACTGCGTGTATTGTAATGACGGGGTTTAATGCAAGACCAGAATGTACCGCAGTAGAGCAGTTCACGCTTTGTGCGTCGGTGGCATTCGGAAACCGTACAGATCAACGATGCAATACAGCTGGAACCTCGTTTTGTGACTCACTTTGTATTGTAATCCTTATTATTATTATTTTCTCACAAGTTCACGTTTAAACGTATAACAAAGTAGTTAGAGAAAACCAAGTGTCAAGACATTCTGTTCTATAGTTTTAATCTAAAATTGAGCACCACCCAACATGCAATAAATAATTGCATGTTGGGTGGCGGAACTTAACGTCGCGCTTGTCTAGGCTAGGTTACATGTGAAATTAAAATAATTTAATGAAATAATTTTAAATTAAAATAATTTAATATTTCTTGAGTACGACGTGAACACATAATCTTCGCGCACACGGACGTACGTCGGACGTTGTCCCACACCATCACGATGGTTTCTAATTTATTTTTTATGAGTCTTCAAAGAATAAAACAAGCATTAAATGCTTGCTTTGTTCTACAATATTTGGTTCAACACTTCAATATATGGTTTTATATTTTTAAAATAGTATTATTTCTTTTGTTACTTACTTTGTTACAAACTAAAATTTAATGATTTTAAAGAGTAAACATTTATTAAATTGATTATAGCTGAGTACTTTTCGTAATAAAATTTACACATTTACCTTATCATAGTCAAATTATATTTTTGCAAAGTCAAAACCAGTTTATTCAAAAAGCAATGTAAAAATTATACATTTAAAATAATAATAGAATATTAGATGAAACGATTCCATCATTGACATAATTTAATATAAATTCTACAGAAATTTCCCCCTGAATGAGGACGAGCAAAGCCTTCTTAACAGGTCTTGTGATATTGTTCTGTTTCGCTTTGACTTTATCTTTTGATAGCGGTCATGTCATTTGAGCTTGAAATATTATCATTTATTAACATTATTCATTTAATAAGTGGACATTTACGTCAAGTGTTTACCAATTTACCATAAATTATAGGAAGTTCAATTATATTGTAATCGATTCATGTTATTTAGTTTAGAGTGTTTTGTATATAACATTTGATTCTACGACCATTTAGCTCTCTCCTATACATACACAATAGTCTTCTGCCCTTGGCCACATTTGCCCTTGAATTTTGTGTTTTTTTTAGCTTCATATATTTCCTTACATAGCAGAGTAGTCGGAAAGAACCTAATGTCAAGACACTCTGCTCTTCACTTTCTGGGAGGTAGGTTATACTGCTATATTATAATGCTTCATAATTATGAAGTGTATATTTAAATATATTCATTTAAATTTAGAAGTACGAAGTAATTTACAGTATGAAACATCACATGTACTATGTACATCGTACATGACGTTTCATCGTTTTGAGGCAGCTGTGGGTTAAATTGTCACTGGGGAATGATTATTGAGGAGCTTCATGCGTTTGCCCACATAGTAAGGTCAGAGGGGGCCTACTGTCAAGAAGCTCCGTTCCCCGCTCCAGAACGATTAAAGCTAACTTATATTCATTTATTCGTTCTGATACTTAAGTAAAGCGCTGCGTTTAGTTCCGCCGCTTATCACGAAGCATTACAATTCTGCGGAAACTAGGTTTTCTGCAACTGTTATGAGAGATACAAAAGAACACTCCAATTTCGACATCGACTAGTGTCTTGTTAAAAATTTTAAATTAATTGCTCCTTAAAGTTTTTCATTGCATTTTCCTAAGTGTGGAATAACACTTTAAAAATGTTTAAAAGTAATATTTTCATTTAATAATATTTTCTACGACGACCCTGACACAGTCGTTATTAATTTTTTTTTACTTTTTTTGCCATTAATTAATGATTTTTCGATTAATTAAAAATAGATGAAATAAATTTAGAAAATTTGAATATTAGGTGTTGAAATTCAACGCAGCCCTTTGTCTTAATAAGATTTTTGTGGTTTAGAATACTGTAGCCAAAAAATATGTTATAATTTATATGTTATATTTTAAATCTCTTTACTAATATCTGTGTTCTTTATAGAAATATATTATTTAACTTAGGAAACTTCCTTCCTTCTACATTATAATTACGCTTAAAAGTTCAATAATGAAATAAAATTAATTTAAATTAGAGACTTTCCGTAATCTTAAATAACCTCAAGAGAGTATTTTTATGAAGATTACAAGAGAGTAATATTATTGTGGCCAGTCGTGGCCCAGTGGCATAAGCGTGTGACTGTAAACGACTGGTTGTGGGTTCGATTCCCACTCGAGGAGTGGAAATATTTAATATTTCCATTTTCTTCGCTCTGGTGTCGAGGTAAAGCGCGGCGTTAAGTTCCGCCACTTAACACGCAATGCCTCCGAATTCGGCGGAAAGTGGGGAACGGAGTGTCTTAACACTAGGTTCCCTCTGCCTACCCTGCTGTGTGCGGGATATAGCGTGAAGCTATTAAAAAAAAAAAAAGAGAGTATTTTTATGAAATTAATATAACATAACAATATCACTCAATCCATTGAAACAAACAAACTTAGTCGCTACAATACAAAGCAATCAAAATATATAATCAAGACATTCAAAGTGTCGACATCGCGTCACGTAACGAGGAGAGGAGTCGCGAGCCGCGAGAACTTCGTTCTTACTTGGAAGTTGTTTGTCGTTTGCTCTCAACTTATTTTGTTTTCTGGTTGCGTTTCTTTGAGAGACCAATGTAATGACTTAATGCTTATAAAGCGACCCGCGCCTTGCTCTTAGCTATGAGCTAGACCACAAACTAACTATACACGCACTGCGGGGTAGCGTTCCTAAATTAATATAAATTATAATATTATATTAGGAAAATCCATCCCACTGCTTACATTTTGATGCTTTCCTTGTTCCGTGCTTATGTAAGTCACCAACAACTTAGTAGGTAACCAAAGTTAACTTTCGAGTAGGCGGTTGTGTTCGGTTCAGCTTGTTTTCTAATCTATATCATTATATCATATATATCTATATAATATATATCCACTGGGCCATGACTGGCCACATTTTTCCATATTTCACTTCTAATTTCTAATTATTTGTAAAATAGCTTTTATAAGAAAAATAATATTTATGTGGTAAACTAAAAATTAAGTTTAAGACAATTATAGACTTACATAAAATGTTTTTAAATACTTTATTACTACTAAGAATAAACTGGAAACGCCAAGAAAAATAGCAATCACAGTGAGTTCACCGCCGTGAACTGCGCCCAGTGAAGTGGCAAATGTAGCGGTCGAGTGCAGTCGGACAAGGAGCTTAAAGTTTATGTTTTATTTCATACGTGACGCTGAGAGTACCTTATTGCATGAAGAATTTAGCTATGTAGGATTTTTCAACAGAGACGCATCAAGTTTAAACATATTAATTTTATACAAAATAGTAATTTAGTAACGTCTGTAAACTGAAGTTTATTTTATTGATGTATCTATATAAAAACCGAATTTGCCGCAAAATAAAAAAAGATGTACTAATGTAGTAATAGGTATATACTGTACTTAATCGTATAGAGGCAGAGCTTATTTTTATGTACAACACAAAATAGCTTCACGCTATATCCCACACACAGCAGGGTAGCCAGAGGGAACCTAGTGTTAAGACACTCCGTTCCCCACTTTCCGCCGAATTCGGAGGCTTGCGTGTTAAGTGGCGGAACTAAACGCCGCGCTTTACCTCGACACCAGAGCGAAGAAAATGGAAATATAATTTCCACTCCTCGAGTGGGAATCGAACCCACAACCAGTCGTTTACAGTCACACTCTTGTGCCACTGGGCCACGACTGGCCACACTGGTTTTTATGTACAACACAAAATATTGTTTTCCCGCTCTTCCCTTCCTCTCAAAATCCTCCCTTACTCTTGGACGTACAAGAGCATGTAATATTCATACGGTCACTATAAACTCTACAACATATGCGAAAATAAAAATAAAAAATAGCATATAATTCAATTGTACGTAAAGCAATATGGCATAATTAACTATGCTCACCACGACATCGCTTATTCGAATAATGTTAATGTATGCAAATAGTGCACTGTCTTGTTGTCTTCACTATTCATGCTCAAATTATTTTATTTTCCATTTGATAGAGAACGTGCAGTTAAATATTATCTACATATCAAAACTCCTGCTTACGGACTGACTGAGAGACAACGTACCGGTGAAAGTACTGGACGTGGAAAGCTGCGAAAACTAAACTTGCGAAGAAACCTCAAGGATACCTTCTAACGTAGGGTAGGACTAAAAGCATAGAAAATATCGGAGTCTCTACAGACGACGCAAACGAAGTTATGAACAGCAACTAGGGCTTTATGAATATCATAAATCCGGTATAATATTTTTATAATAATATTATATTGGGAATTTAAACGTGAATTAAAGTGACGACCCATACAAAGCTCAAAGGCTGTAACTATAAAAGAGAACGCGCGTCTTAACGTTTATTAGCGACGGTTAACTCTGCGTTGAAGAATAATCGTAAAACAAAAGGAAATGGCCCGAGTAGCTACTAACGGAAACTGGACGCGAATTTACAAAAGATTTCTAAAATAAATGATGTTATAAAATAGGTACCTATTCATTAAAATACTTTCGAAATATTTTCACACGCTTGGTGTATAAAAAACATTCAAACAGTCATAAGTTCACACGCTATAATATAACGTACTTGTATGTACTCGTACGTATACTGTATATCGTTGCTACCATGTTGAGTCCGGAAATTACCTGCTCCTATCGCCATCATATCAGTTGACGAAATCTAATAAATTAAATTGATACTTCATATTTAAGAAAAAAGTGTATATAAGGTGCCATATTTGAACCATTTACTTCAGTATAAAACATAACAGCAGGCTGGCAGTGTGACGTTACGCGATCAAATAACATTTGCGATACACACAGATACAGGGAAATAGAAAAAATACAAAAATAGCGTATAAGGTAATTTTGTTGATTGTGTCGTCTTTTTATAGGCGACTGAGAATGTATGTAACATGCCACATTATATTTTTTTGCTTTCACAAATCTCATATTTCGGTGTGAAGCGGAAAAGTTTCTCATACTTATACGCCCCTCATTTTAGAGACGCACTCTGGTTTTACGTACGGTGTGTTTATTATTGTCTTTTTTTAGAACCATAAAATTGAAATTTAAATTCTTAACTGCTGTACATATAAGTATAATACTTTTATAAATATTATGAATTAAAAGATTTCAACTCGTAACCTAAATGTAAATTACTGCTACATCTGTATTACAAACATGTAACAATGTTACGACAAAATGTGCTACGAAATATTTTGCTTAAACGCTTATTTCATCACAAAGCGCGTGTAAACAAAGTAAGCGACGCACGTCGGAGATGTTTACTCGAGATTAATAAAAGATGCTATAACTAGTTTAAACTAATTTTATGCATAAAATATGCACTTTGTTTTACATGATACACAAGGTCACTTCAGTATATACAAACTTATTTCAGTACTGCATTACTTGGTTCTCAGAGTTATGGAAAATGAATATAATGGTATTTCAATTGTTTAGCAGCTTATATGAGCAAAGAAAAATAAGGATTTACATGACTCTTTGACTACCTGCTGTGCCGAAAAACGTGCAGCTAATAAAAAATAATGTTGGTGTTTATTTCCAAATCGAGTGTGAAATGAGACGTACGTGTGTGTGGGTGAGGTGTCGGGAAACCGGAAGACATTCGTGACGTGACTGACATGTACAAAAGGATACCTTACGTCAAAGCACAGTGCGTACGGTATGTAAATACATGTACAATGTATATAGGCACATTTGTACATTCACAACGTACATACGTACACGTTGTGTATGATCACATACTTAAGATAATACATTTTTAGGAAACATTCTTAGCACATAACATTCAGCTTAGCGGTCAGAGCGTTTAGACTGTTACAAAGAAGCTCGGTTTCATATATTATTAAAAATTTAATACGTTTCCTTAAAATGCCGTTTTGAATTGTAAATAATTAAAAATCTGAATATTTTATTAATGTCTACATAATATATTTACAACTGATTGCGAAACAAGTCCATCGTTAATAATCAGGGCCTGTCCCATTTCGCCACACACTTAAATAACGAATAATAAACTCATATAAGAAAGTAAGAATTGAAAGTTCCAATTAATAACATATTACAAAATTGTCATAATTACACGCGCGTGAATATTTTACTTCACATCTCAAGTACCATTCCCCCGCAAGTAAGAGCTCCCGAGAACTATAATTGGTGCGAAATCTCATCCCGCGCTCTAATATTTATGTGCAAATACGAAGCGAGTCGTGTCTCGATGTATAATATATTAGAACAGAGTTTTAATTAAAAACTCACTTATTTTAACACATATTTTATCCCATATATATTTCTTTCTTTAATATTTTTTCTTTGTTTATATAAACTGTTTGTTAAGAGGTAATTATAAATTACTCAAAATACAGGACACGCGATGCTCTCATCTCCGCGAGTTGCGTGTCGTGCGGCGTTACACTGATGTTACGATACCTGTTACACAACGCGCGTACAGTCACCGTCTTGAGTCAGTACGAAGCGCTCATTTATAATTACACGTAATAGTGCCTGCGAGCTTGCCACGGCTTGTTGTAATTTATTTTCAATATATATTATTATTCATTTACTAAGTGAAACTGTTAAGTTACTATAGTACTTTAAGAATATAGTTATCTGTAAGTAACCTTATATCAACATCTCTCTAATGAAACTTTTGAATACATTATTCACTCCGATCATATTTCCAATTTATATCATGTATAGTCCAATTTATATCATATATAGTTTATAATTTGTATGACTAGAGTGCCTTCCAAGTCGTCACCTTCCTGCCCTCCTCCCTCCTCCTCAGCTCCCATTGGCAGTATAGGACCCTGCGTCGCTATTGCACTCTAACCAGGACTATAAAGCTTGAAAGCTCGAGTAAAGCGGTCCCGGTCATTTTGAGTTCTATCACTTGAGAGAGAGACAAGTCATCAGGTTCAGGTATATATGCAGTAAGTGTTTAGCTAGTTCATATTACTTCTTCGTGTAATTTATGTAGAATTCATAGTAAAACTATATTGTGAGGTGGAAATATTGTGAGGTGTTTGGGAAGCTCTGAGAGCGGGACGGGGACTTTGTAGGCTTACATCAAACTTCTACTTCTACAATTTCAATATCTACGGACAAGTAATAAGTATCTACTAAAACTTTTAGAAACACATTAGACAAGAGTATTCACTTTTATTGCGGGACCGATTGAGGAAACTTATTTTAAATGAGCTTTTATTTCTGTTTTGCTACGTTAATCATATATATTTTGGCATAGTTTATTAAATAAACAATTTGAGTATCAGGCATTAATTAGTAACCGAGTATTTATTATTCTGATACAAAAAAATACCACTAATGTTTAATGTAGCACTGCAACTTAACCTCCGTGTTATAATTCTTTAAATTTCAAAGTCAGTAACTAACTCACCAAATGCGGACACTGTGCAAACAGAATATTTGATTTAGATTTGCAGTCACTTTCAGAGTTCAGGCGTCAAGTATCAGATCTAATACTCGTGCAGTTTGCTGAATACATTATTATAACCTGCAGTTGCAGTTGGTGAGACATGGATATATATAGGAATGAGGAATTTTATACATAGTAGAACTGAACTTGAAAATTTTTTATAAGTCAAAAAAAAATGGTGAAAAAAAATCGTAAATTAAATTCTCCTCGGTATGTATCGAATCCACATCACAATTCTTGGCACAATTCAAAGTCAAAGTCAAATAATTTTATTCAAAATAAGAAGTTACAAGCTTCATTTTTTGAACGTCAAATAGTTTACCACCGGTTCACTAAATTTAATGCCTCAGACCTGAGAAGAACCGGCGCAAGAAACTCAGCGGGACTTCTTTTTTTTTTTTTTTTAATGTGATATACAGATTTATTACTGACAATGATACTTTTGAAGTAGCCTGGAGCGAGCATTTCATTCCCAAGGCGTGTTATCGTTTATAAAATCTTGAATTTGGTAATAACCTTTAACACACAAACGTCTCTTCACAACTTTTTTAAAATGTGATATAGAAAAATCTTGGACGTTTTCTGGGATCCTATTGTAAAAGCGTATACACTGTCCCATGAATGAATTATTGACTCGATGCAATCGAGTCACAGGTGTAATCAATTTATGCTTATTTCTAGTATTAATATTATGTGTGTCGCCAATTTTTATAAAATCCTTAATATTTTTCTTAACATAGGTACATAACATTAGCAAATATGTATTGAGAAGCAACAGTCAATATATTAATTTCTTTAAATTTTGTTCTTAGTTAATCTTTCGGGCCTAAGTTATAGATTGCACGAATAGCTCGCTTTTGCAGAATAAAGATCGAGTTAATTGCGGCTGCATTACCCCAAAGTAAGATGCCATATGACATAATACTATGAAAGTAGCTAAAATAAACAAGGCGAGCCGTGTCTACGTCTGTTAATGATCTAATTTTCTTAACCGCGAATGCTGCTGAGCTAAGTTTATTCGCCAATCCATCAATATGAGGTCCCCACTGTAGTTTGGAGTCAATGGTGATTCCGAGAAATACCATAGAATCGACAGGATCCACCGTTTCATCATTCAAGAGTACATTGGCTTGAACTATTTTTGTGTTAGGTGTTCTAAAAATCACACATTTCGTTTTTTTATTGTTCAATAATAAATTATTAGCACTGAACCAAGGTACTATTTTCGAGAGAGCATTGTTTACATCGTCAAATACGTTTTGTCGTCTTCTCATTTTAAAAATTAATGAAGTATCGTCTGCAAACAATACTATCTCATGGCTCTTTCCAACTAGATACGGTAAGTCGTTTTTGTATATTAAAAAGGGGAAAGGACCAAGAAGAGACCCCTTTGGAACCCCCATACTGACTAACGACCCAGGAGATTTCTTGCCATTTACATCAACTTTCTCAATCCTGTTAGTTAATAAGAAGTCAGAAGATCGAGTGCACGTCCTCTTATGCCGTAATGGTGTAGCTTCCTGACCAATGTGGAGTGCTGAACGCAATCAAATGCCTTGGACAAGTCACAGAACAAGCCCAGAGCATCCTGCAATTCCTCCCAGGCCTCATAAATACTCTTAAGAAGGCCGACACCAGCGTCGATAGTGGAGCGGCCTTTAGTGAAGCCATACTGTTTGTCATGCATAAGATTGTGTAAATCAAAATGCAATAATAATTGATTTAAAAATATTTTTTCAAAATTTTTGCTTAGTGAGGGTAGTACAGATACAGGTCGAAAATTGTTGGGATCAGATATACTACCCGATTTAAATATTGGTATGACTTTACTGAATTTCATTAGGTCAGGAAACACACCATGCAGTAAACAATTATTAAATAAAGTAGCGAGGTGGGGAGCAATAGCTTTTACAATATAACTAATTCGCTTAACAGAAATACTCCATAGATCTGATGTTTTCTTGATATCTAGAGACTTAAATGTATTAAAAATGTCTCTTGAGTTGACTGACTTAAATTTAAAATCTACATTACATTCTAATACACTATCCTTAAGTAACGATTCAGCGACAGTTGTGGAAGATATAAGTGTCTTAGTTGTGGAGATTGGAATATCAGCGAAGAATTTTTCAAATGTGCAAGCAACCTCTAGATTTGAGCTGGTTATACCATTGTCTACTTTTAATTGATATCGAAAGTTGCGATTCTTCGCCCTTCCAGTCTCACAATTAATTATGTTCCATGTCATTTTAATTTTATCTGAAGAATTTTTAATTTTATTTTTAATGTGTAAACATTTTGCCATGGAACATACTTTTTTAAACAACTTGGAATAGTTTTTAACATAGTTCTTAAATGACTCTTTATGGTTATATGTTTTTTCATTATAAAGTTCATATAACCTTAGTCTACTCTTATATATTCCCACAGTCGCCCAATCATTGAATGACAAGAAACTCCTAGAATTGACTGTTTTAGAAGTAAAAATAGCATTAAACTCATTCTTTATAACATTAAAAAAATTAGTAAATAATGTATTGGGATCATTATTGTAACTTACATATTTAAGTTTTGCTATTATATTACTTCGAAACTTCTCTACACGACGACACGTCATTGGTACACAGACAATTTTATGATTTTTATTAATTTTTTTGTTACAAAAGTAAAAGGAAGCTAACTGTCCGCTGTGATCAGAACTTAACATGTTACTTATGCATTTTTTTTTTGGTGTACAATTTGTAAAGATATTATCAATGCATGTAGCAGTACAGTTAGTAATTCTTGTTGGTTCTAGAAATAAATTAGCTAGGTTATATGACTTCAGTAAAGACCTGAATCTAATACTGGTGACTGAGTTATCTAGTAAATTTATATTAAAATCACCACATACCACTATAAATTTCTTAGATCCAGATAATTTTACAAGTACTTGTTCTAAAATAACTTCAAAAAGTTCATATAACCCAGTGGGAGGCCGGTACACACTTACAACAATGAAATGCTCAAGCTCGGCACAGGCCATTTCAATAGTTTGCTCAACAGAGAGGCTCACAATATCTTTTCGTTCTTTAAACTTAAAAGATTTTTCTAAAATTATTAAAGAGCCACCGCGAATGGCTTTTTCTCTGCTGAACATACTAACTACTTGGTGATTGTTAAAATTAAAAATGGCCTCGCAGTTTCGAAGCCAGTGCTCTGTAATACAAAGAACATGAATATTATTGCAATTAAGGAATAATTCAATTTCTAACTCTTTGTTCATCATGCCTTGTATATTTTGATGCACCAAGTTTGTATCACTATCATAACAAATTGCATTTTTTATTACATTATTTTTTCTCATATTATCATTACATAATAAACTGCTAGAGACTGCCTCTATTGTCTTATTATTTAATTTAAATTTATTGGAACGGATTCCAAAGTACAATTAAAATTATGCTGTTCAATAGAAACAGCCGTCTTTGTAGCCAAAGTATTGGCTAAGTTAAAATGTAAAAAATATGATAGCATACTTGCTATCTGTCTTTTATAAAAATAAGATAGGTGTAGCCTATCACATGTCAAATTATTAATTTTATAATTTATTATATTATTAATGTCAATTAAACTGAATTTGTTACAATCATCATTTAATGTCACATACTTACTATTTATTAATATATGCAACATATTATTTAAATTGAATCTAAGGTCATTTTCTTGTGGCAACTTCTTTAAGTAAGGAAATGTGAACATAATAATTTTTTTAACATTTAATTTCATTAAGTTAGAATGATATTCTTGTAAAGATTTTTTATTCACATTTCCCCTTCCCCCAGTCAAAATAATTAAAATAGTATTAGGACAATGAGTATTACTAATAACTTTATCCATTATTTGGGAGTAAGTAGCTCCAGGCATACAATGATTGAATACTGAGTGTCCTTTACACATGTTATTTAAAATCACACCCATATTTTTCCCCAAGTTGTCACTATATATTTTGACTTTATATTGTATTGGTTGTGGGTATGGGTTGTGACTTTACCCTAACAAAGCTGTCCTGAGTTATAACAGCCGGAGATGGAGAAGATATTTCTGACATCTGCCCTGGAGTGCTCGGTGCATGCGCTTGACACTCACAGACATAGTTTTTAGTGAGTGATTCAAAACACTCTGAATTATTTTTACAAAGTTTAAGAAGCTCATCCATAGCAGATACATGCTCTGAAATTTCACTCTGTGCACATTCATATTTATCAGAAATACATTTTAACTTTTCACTTAATATAGAAATCTCCAACTGTAGAGAACTCACCTCAGCTTTGTATGACAATTTAATATTTTTAATCTTTTTGGTACATTCAAATAACTTATTTTTAGTTTCAGTTCTCTCCGTAGCTATCTTGGTGTAATTTTTTCAAATATTTTAAGTTTTCAGTAAGCGCTGTGTCTTTTTAAAGACACAGCTTATTTATTTTAATATATTTCTTTAGCTTATTCTTAGAAAGAACTGGCCTGGAAATCACAGTATCATCACCAGTCAGGGCTATTTTAGATATGTCATTTTTGTAGGTGATGACAAGTGAAACCAGAAAAGGTGTATTTTCAACCAGTTCTTCAAAGAGGCTCTGGGTTTGAGAGGCTTTCTGTTTTAAGCTACTACTTTCTAATTCTAATATATATTGATGGGCCTCATGCAGTTGTGTTTTTAGTTCATCGGTGAGCTGGAGAGCTCCCTGATATTCATCCCTGCACTGGTCAAACCCATTTACCACTTTCTGCAAATTATCATTTTATTCTAATAGATTTGTGTAGTCTAAGTGTAGTTTTGACAGCTCATTTTTGAGATCTTTATTTTTGTTGATAATTTGCAGAATTTCTCTTTCATTGTCATCCCTTTCTCTCAGTAATTGCTCGCACTGCATCTTAGATGACTTTAGCTCCTGGAGCGTCAGCTGGAGCTTATCCTCCGCCTGGCGCGCCTTGGTACCGCGGGTCATCATATTGTATTATTATTTATACAATAGTATACTTATTAATATCAGATTAGAGCAGTACGAGCTGATTTTGTTAGATATAAACTGATAATAGTTTTTGAGAGGAAAGGAAATGCAATAAAGGTTTAAAACAATTACCTATTATTTTGAAATTTAGTTCGTTACCTGCGCAGTGACAGTTGGCCAACAAACACAGCAAATCACATTTTATAAAGTTTTATAACACTATTATATGCAGAATAAGATAATTACTGCACAAATGTCTATCTCACTATAACTTTTTCTCAAATTACACCAAGTTTAACAATAAAAAATAATTAAATTCAATTAATTCTTATGGGAGAAGTTTTAAAGACGTTTACACCTCAGTGCTGCCACAAAAAAAAAAAAAAGAAAAAAAAAAAAAAACATACCCAATTCAGAAAATATACCCAAAATATTTAAATTATATTAATTCCTCCGCACTACATACTTTTTTAGAAGATTTGTTTAACCTTTTTTTTAGTAGAGTCTTAATAACATAAACTTACTTTTGGGCTAGAATTGTAATAATTATGGAATTTTATAATTACTACCTATCTATCAATTTATTGATCTAGTTTACTTAAGTACCGAAAAACATTTGTTTTTGTTTATATCCATACTTATATTATAAATACGAAAGTCTGTGTGTTTGTTTGTCACGCTTTCACGGCTAATCTACCGGTGCGATTTGTATGAAATTTAGAATGAAAGTAGTAAAAGTGACTGGGTCTAACATAGGCTACTTATTTTTTCAAAAATCAATCTCTAAAGGGTTGAAATAGGAGATGAAAATTTATATGAAAAATCTAAACCGCTTGACCAATTGTAATGAATTTTTGCATAAATATAGTTGATAATCTAAGCTTAAGCACAGACTACTTTATTTTTTAAAAATACGCCCCCGAGGGTTGCAATATAACGAAATAGTTCACGCGGCGAAGCCGCGAGCGGGCCGCTAGTTGTGAATAAAGCTTCTTAATAAGCAGTGTTTTTTATATTATTAAATATTATCAAACTAAGCGATGAAGGGAGTATCGTAACTGTCGGCTATGTCTATTAACCCTATGAATGTGTAAAATATGATAATAAATTATTATATACTAGCTGTTACCTGCGGCTTCGCCCACTTTGCTTATAGGAAATAACAATAATTTCATTCTACCTGATACATGAGTAGTGCCTACACCGTGAAGGGTAGGTAAGGATGGATAAGTAATATATCATTAATTTAAAGGTATTAAAAATAACTCAAGGTAACATTAATCGGAAAGTGTATGTACATGCGATGCGCTTGTGCTTTAAGCTAACCTCAAACCCTAATGGCTGGTGGATATTTTCAGTAAATACAGTGACCTTTAATACCGAGAGAGTATATAAGTGTTTCATCTTCCACATTGGTGTTATCTTATAAATATTATAAATGTGAGAGTTTGTATGGATGTGTGTGAGTTTGTTACTCTTTCACGTAAAAACTGCTGAACGGATATTCATGGAACTTTGCAGTAATATAGATTTGATATCAGAATGGCATAATAAGTTAAAATTTATAGGGTTTTTTAACCGACATAAAAAGGAGGTTCTTTTATGTGTTCCCCGATTACTCGAAGATGGGTGGACCGATTTTCAAAATTCTTTTTTTGTTTGAGACGGAATATTTCACAATTAGTCCCATAGTAAGGAGATCAGGATCTGATGATGGAATCCTGGAGAAATCGAGGGCGACCCTCAAATTGAAAGGCACAGATGCGGTTTTTTCGTATAACGCAATTGGGAGATCTATCTGACTCTAACCATTTTCGCTTTGGGTAGAGCTGTTGATCGGAACTCAATGAAGATGTTTATTGGTTCACGCGGGCAAAGTCGCGGGAAACAGCTAGTATTTTTATATTTATACCGCTCTGGACGCAGCATAGATTTAATACGGTATTGTAAGATATTATATGTCTTTCTACTGGGGATAAAAACAGAAGTTCATCCCCACTATTTATAATATTTACTCTTGCGCTTTGTTATTGCTCCAAATATTACACTTAGCTTAATAGAAAATTACATAATCACTTAATTTAAATTGAAATAGATCAGACATTTGTGTATAGATCAGTAGCATAGTAGAAGTAGTAGTATTTTAGGCATTAGTAAAATTTTCACCTTTTTCTACTCTTTTTAAGATGCTGGCATTAATTATGTTCTATCCAAGTTGCGTGATACAGTCTTATGCCGTTACATAATCGAGGAGTATTAAATTTCAAATAATTTTAACTGGGATACAGGGTGACCTGGTAGCTCAAGTGTGTTTAGAAACTCAACGACATATATGAAGTGCTCTGTTCCATGTCTATAACTGTGATTGTAAATACAATGTACAAATACTCTGTTCAAGGCATGTTTAGAAAACATATAACATTTTTTGAACGCAGCGGGGTTTGAACCTGACTTGGCTTAGCCATGCGCTCTACTACCAGCTGCGTCAAAATTCTTATACGCTTTGATTACAATTTACTTTTGCCAACAATTAGCATTTTATAAAAAAAATTACAAATTTCTATTATTATTAAGTATTAAGTATTGCATATTATTTACTGCTCCCCGTAATAAGTGGGAATAAAAAATATATTAATCTATAGACTTCGTAAAACACGAAATTTAAGAGAGACTAAAACATTGTTACTTTTAGTATGGATATGTATCCCATACGCATCATAATTTTATTGTCACTCTCCAGCCCCTAAGTATCTGAAGTACAGATTTACATTGTATAAACACGCACAATAAAACTAAGTATCTGAAGTATCAAAATATGAACTTGTTCACGATCTTAATTAGAATTATGTTAGGTGGTTTGCAATCTCTTAATTGGAATAAGATTGTTATATTATGTGCCCAGCTGCCCAGGACGGGGAGGTTGGCGCTCTAAGAGGGAGGCCTACGTCCAACAGTGGATGGCAACAGGTTGAAAAAAAAAAAGTTATGTGACAGCAAGAGGAGTATCAGTAGCGTATATGGTATTAAAAGGGGAAATGAGGAACCTGACAATTTGGCAAAACGGGCTTTGATAGAAGGTATATTTTCGGAAGTTTTCGTAAAGTACAGAATGTAAGTTTGGAAAGAAATTTGGAAGGAGAATTTGAAAGGAAAGAAATATAGTACAGAGATTTTCAAAATGAGCTTTTTCATATTGCGTAGTTTAGTGAGAAGGAACTTATACGGCAACAAATTGCTGTAGGCCTTATGTTGCGTTCAGGACATGTTCCTTTAAAGAAGTTTGGTTTTCTTATGAAAAGGGTATCTACTCCAAAGTGTGAATTGTGTAAATATTCACCATTGATGATCATATTCACAATTTCTTGGTGGAATGTGCCCGAAATACCGAGGCTCCTGAGAAATTAATCCGTCGTTATAATTTGAATTTATTAAATGTCGGTATTGTCTGAATCCAGTTCTGTGGTGGCTAAAATGCTGTATAAATTTAATTATAAATAGTGTTCTTAGACTTAAGAGGAAATGTTATGTTTGTGTGTTTTAAATTTGTTACGTTTTTGTACACCAAGATTTTTTCGATTTTCTTTAGGCACATACAGCTCGGGTAGTGTAGGCAAACGTTAATACACGTTTTAAATGGGCTACTGAAGCCTATACTTGTGTCGAAAATTCCGAGCACTGCGCCGAGCTCCTCTCTCTGTAACGCAACAGTCCAGACCAATACTCGAACAGTGAACCTATAGATTACTGAAGAGTTTCTTCCTGTATGGATTTTAAGTCTGGATTTGAATACGTGTCTTTAGTAAGCTTGTATTTAAAATTTACTACGAAGTTTGCTTCCTCTTTGTAATTTTTCTACTTCTTCACACTTTTCCTCCTATAACAAAATAGTCAAAGAAAACCTAGAGTCATCTAGTACAGCCTGTAATCGATAAATTGCGTCCTAAGTAGCGGGACTCAAGGACGCGTCGTTTTGTCCAGTCCAGTCAAGTACAGTTTTATCAGCAAGGGAAAGAAAGTAATTGGAACGTAATATCTTCAACTTAAAGTGGAGACAGATCCCACAACCGATCACATCTACAGTAAGACGCTATCCCACTATGCCATGGTAGTCTTTTTATACTTATCAGAATATGTTTTCTTCGTATGTTTATATTCTGTTAGCTAAAAATTTTTTTTAAAAAGTTTATGTATTGAAATATCTCTTTAAATGCAATATTACACATCAATATATTAAAATATCAAAAAAGTAAATAAAAGTCAATATCGGGCGTTATAAGCTCATGTTCTCGATAACTTCATAATTAAGTAACTCACAGTATAAATTAGCCTTTGTTCCACTAAGAAAACTGTGACATTACATTGCTTCTTTGCTGTGAAATATGAACAAACAAACTAACACACTTTCACGTTTATAATATTGGTGTGGATACATCTATATAAATAAATATAATGATGAATATTCATATTACTGTTTATTACTAAATGCATTTGTATGTGTGCTCGGTACATATACCAATTTTGTCCTTGCCCATTTTTCCGGTAAATCACTGGAATGGCAGGACCGATTTCGACGGGAATTTCACTGCCAGATAGCTGATGTAATGAGGCATAGCTTAGGCTAGTTTTGTTTTAGAATTACAATATTTTAGTTTTATTAAATAAGGACGAAGTCGCGGGAAACAGCATGTTCTAAAATTTAAGTAGCCTAAGTTACGCGCTGTTACATCAGCTATCATCATTGTAAATTCTGTCAAAATCGGTCCAGCCGTTCCAGAGATTACCCAAAACAAACAGACAGACAGACAGACAAAAATTTTTAAAAAGTGTTTTTTGGTATATGTATCGTGTATATATACATATGCAATCATTATAAAGTTGTTATTTTAATATTACAAACAGACACTCCAATTTTATTTATTAGTATAGATTAAATGTTACAAATATGAACGACAATTATATGAGCGCAAGAGTGTCTCCGCTCTCCACCAGCTTCCGAGGCATTGTGTGTTGAGTGACTCAACTTAACGCAGCGCTCACATATTCTTGTAACACATGTTAAATTATAGAATACATATTAGGTTATTTAGATAATTAAAATAAATTTGTCCAAAATAGTATCTTTCTAACGATGGCGAAGTCTATGGATAATTAAGATTATTCACTACAACTAACGAGAGCAGCTAGCGTTACAGTGAAATAAGTACTCCTGGAGTTATTTAATAGCTTCCTGTAATCCGATAACCTTGTGGCTATTACGATTACAAAAGCGTTTGACTAAAAGCCCTAAATTTATAAAGTTTCCGCAAAACTCCGAATAATTCCTTGTTATTTTATATCAAAATATGAAATGTTCTTCATTGACTCGATCGTTAGTATATAAGTATATCTATAGGTTAACTTTGAAACTCTGAAGTTAATGATATATTAAACGAAAAGAAATTTATTTGCGGTATATAAATTTAATTAAATATTAAATTGGTTTATTCGATGTAATTTCTCTTTCCCTCAGCAGTTTATATATCAGCTGGTGAAGCTAGGATTGATTTTTATTCTAACTTTATATTTACTAGTGTTTTCTAATAAATTATCTTAGTATTAACATTGTACAAATAACAAATATTATAATATTATCTGTTTACTTCTTGAACTGCAACACTTCTATAGTAAGTGTCTATTGTGCTACGTGTATAAGTCCGGTGTTGTCCGGCCGCGAAAAAAGTATAATAATATTATTATTTAAAAAGTGTTTAAACAGTAACTTTGTTCTTTATGACCTTACATAAAATTGTCGTAATTTAACTTCGTTCCAACTACTATAAAGTAATATAAAGTTCAGTTTTATTTGAAACAATGAAACTTTGAACCAAAAAACTGTTTTATTAATATGTGACGTTATCTTTGGGACGTTATAATTGGATCCACATTTCTTGGAAATATATCGTTCTAATAGAAAATCATTATACATGAAATAGAAATAAAAAAAATATATACAATAAGGAGGAGGAAACGTGTTATAACAAAAAATAGGACAAACATGTGAAAAAAATAAAATAATAAAGTCATTGAACGCAGTTCTACATATTTCGTGTTACAAATCTTTTATATGCATTATCATTCTGCACATCGTTTATGATGTGATTTCATGAGGATTTTGTAACTATTTCCTGACAATGTTTAACATTTACTGGCAAAATCTTACAACTATCTAGATAATGAAACGAACAGATCTATATAGCTCTATATTTTTCGCTACTTGCAGTTATTCTCAAATAGTTTCCACAGTTGCTACTTAGTAATATAGCTAAGATCGGTATCATAGTCACTGTGGAACATTGCGATCTCATTGAGTTTGAAATTAAAAAATATTTGACGATCATTTTATGTACATATAATAACAATAAAATATGCATAGTTTTATATCTATAAGGAGTTTTCTTAAATATAAAACTTCAAATATATTTCAAGTCATGAATAAGAAGTTTTACTCGAGTTAGATGAAGCAGAATGTTATGTAATGTCAATTATAAGTAAAATTATATCTATACACATCAATCTATATCTATACTAATAAATAAAATTGGAGTGTCTGTTTGTAATATTAAAATAACAACTTTTTAATGATTGCATATGTATATATACACGATACATATACCAGAATAAGCTTTTTAAAAATTTTTGTCTGTCTGTCTGTCTGTTTGTTTTCGATAATCTCTGGAACGGCTGGACCGATTTCGACAGAATTTAAAATGATGATAGCTGATGTAACAGGGCGTAACTTAGGCTACTTTAATTTTAAAACTTGCTCTTTCCCGCGGCTTCGTCCGTGTTCAATAAAACAAAAACATTGTAATTCTGAAACAAAAGAAGCCTAAGCTATGCCTCATTACATCAGCTATCTGGCAGTGAAAGTCCCGTCGAAATCGGTCCAGCCATTCCAGAGATTAACCAGAAAAATGGGCAAGGACAAAATTGGTATATGTACCGTGCACACACACAAATGCATTTAGTAATAAGCAGTAATATGAATATTCATCATTATTTTTATTTGTATCGATATATCCATACTAATATTATAAACGTGAAAGTGTGTTAGTTTGTTTGTTCATATTTCACAGCAAAGAAGCAATGTAATGTCACAGTTTTCTTATGGAACAAAGGCTAATTTATACTGTGAGTTACTTAACTATGAAGTTATAGAGAACATAAGCTTATAACGCCCGATATTGACTGATACTTACTTTATTGATATTGTAATATATTGATTTGTTTTTTATTGCATATTGAATATTGCATTGTTTTTTAAAGAGATATTTAAATAATACATAAACTTTGAAAAAAATCTTTTTAACAGAATATCAACATATGAAGAAAACATATTCTGATAAGTATAAAAAGACTATAATGGCATAGTGGGATAGTGTCTTACTGTAAACGTGATCGGTTGTGGGTTCGATCTCCACTTGAAGTTGAAGATATTTCGTTTAAATTACTTTCTTTCCCTTGCTGATAAAACTGGACTGGACTGGACAAAACGACGCGTCATTGAGTCCCGCTACTTAGGACGCAATTTATCGATTTTAGGCTGAAGTGTAGTGTAGATGACTCTAGGTTTTGTTTGACTATTTTGCTATAGGAGGAAAAGTGTGAAGAAGTAGATAAATAAGAAAAATCAAATCCCGTAGTAAATTTTAAATAAAAGCGTACTAAAGATACGTATTCAAATCCAGACTTAAAATCCATATGAGAAGAAACTATTCAGTAATCTATACTATAGATTCTATAGGTTAACTGTTCGAGTACTGGCTCTCTTTTTAACGCAACAGCTTATGTTGCATTAAAGAGAGAGGAGCTCGGAGCAGTGCTTGGAACTTGCGACACAAGTATAGCCCATTTAAAACGCGAATTAACGTTTGCCTACACTGCCCGATATGTATGTGCCTAATTAAAATCGATAAAATCGTGATGTACAAATACGTAAGGTTATTAGCGAATAAAAGTATTCTAATATTATAAATAGAAAAAATTGTCCGTTTGTTTGCTTAACTATTTGTTTTTTTTTTAATCTATTTTTATTTAAGGATTTTTAAGTAAATATACAAAAATGTCAGCCCCATCGTTCCCCAAAATAAATTTAAAGCACACAAACATAACAATTCCTCTTAAGCCTAAGACCACAATTTAGTGTACTTATACTTAAACTTATACAGCATTTTAGCCACTACAGAACTAGATTCAGACAATAAACAGTTAAAAATACCGAGATCTAATAAATTCAAATTATAACGACGGTTTAGTTTCTGACGAGCCTCGGCATTTCGGACACATTCCACCAAGAAATGGTGAATATTATCATCAATACTTCACACAATTCACTCTTCGGAGTAGATAATAAGAAAACCAAACTTCTTTAGAGGAACACGTCCAGAACGCAACCTAAGGCCTATAGCAATTTGTTGCCGTGTAAGTTCCTTCTCACTAAACCACGAAATATGAGGAAGCTCATCTTGACTAACTCTGTACTATATTACCTTCAATTTAGATCTTTCTTTCAAATAATCCTTCCAAATGTTTCTTTCTTGCTTTCTGTACTTTATGAAAACTTCCGAAACTATATATATTCTCTGAGAACAAAATTATGATGCGTATGGGATACATATCCATACTAAAAGTAACAATGTTTTAGTCTCTCTTAAGCTTCGTGTTTTACAAAGTCTATAGATTAATATATTTTTATTTCCACTTATTACGGGGAGTAGTAAATAATATGCAATCAATTTAATTGCAAATTTTTACCAAAAAAATACTTAATAAATAGCATTCCCTCTTGCCAAACGACGATTTGTAATTTTTTTTCACAAAATGTTAATTGTTGGTAAAATAAATTGTAATCAAACCGTATAAGAATTTCGACGCAGCTGGTAGTAGAACGCATGGCTAAGCGGTCGGAGCGCTAGAATAACCCTTTTAGCGCTCCGACCGCTCTAAAAAGCACGGGTTCAAATCCCGCTCGCCGCCCGTCAAAATTTTTATATGTTGTCTATACATGCCTTGAACAGAGTATTTGTATATTGTATACACAATCACAGTTATAGACATAGAACAGAGCACTTCATATATGTCGTTGAGTTTCTAAACACAGTTGAGCTGCCAGATCTACCCTGTATCCCAGTTAAAATTATATGAAATTCAATGCTCCTCGGCTATGTCACGGCACGAGACAGAACATAATTAACCTTATATTAATTAATGTCAGCATCTTAAGAAGAGTAGAAAAAGGTGAAAATTTCACTAATGTCGAAACTACTACTACTGCTATGCCACTGACTACTACTCTATAATTTGAATTTAAATTATGTTATTATGTAATTTGCTATTGCAATATTTGGAGAAGCTCAGTGTAATATTTGGAGCATTAACAAAGCGCAAGGGTAAATATTAAAGATAGTGCGGATGAACTTAGAGAGGTTGTGCTTCTTTCAATTCCCCGAATCTTCTGTTTTTATTCCCAGTAGAACGACATATAATATCTTACAATACCGTATTAAATCTATTCTGCGTCCAAAACGGTATATATATAAAAATATAACACCAATGTGAAAGACGAAACACTTAAACACGCTCTCGGTATTAAAGGTGACTGTATGCACTGAAAAGATCCATCAGCCATTAAAGTTTGAGGTTAGCTTAAAGCACAAGCGTATCGCATGTAGTACACTTGCGATTAATGCATTGCTAATACATGAGTGTTTTACTAATTGTAAATTGATGAATATTACAACATCCACCTTACACTGTGTAGGCAACTACTATGTATCAGGGTAGAATGAAATTATTGTTATTTCCTATAGGCAAAGCGGGCGCAGAGAAGGGCGTAAAGCTAGGATTTAAATAAAAATGCTACATGTTTTGTTGTATAATAACTTACGACGCGTAACCAAAAAGTTAATGAGTTTACTGGAAGTGTTGACAGTTTTCAACGAATTCCCTCGCTTCTATGTATTTACTTATTTACATAAAAATCTCCATATTTGTATGGAACTCTGTGAAAAGTTTTCTAATTATTTAGGTGACCCTTCTGTGAGACGCAACACCTGCAGACCGCGTTTGAATTCGGGTGAGACGCGCCGAGGTTTCTTTTGGGAACGTCTCTTTGTGTATCTTAACCATTCTTTATACAACAGAGTTGTTTGTAGTTGTTAAGCTTTGGCACTTGACCTAAATTTTATTAACGGAACATAATACTTCCGCGAAATGTTATTTTTTCCTATACCAACATAAGTAAATTACAATAATTATTTAAGACCAGATTCCAGTAAAAAGTAGAGACCATTCACAGTGGGGGGGGGGGGGGACATGTTGTCTACTTAGGTGATCTTGGTATTTGATCTGCTGCCAAATGTCTACATCATGTGCCCCTGCAGTGAGGCTGTTCAACGTAACGTTGCCTTTTTGAAATTACGTTGCGGTAGATAGGCTTTTCTTTACAGAGATATTTATTCCATACATGAATATGAAATTTTTGAAATGTATTTATGTTTGTATTGTTGACCCTATTGTGTTTTAAGAGTGCAGAAACCTATATGGTGTCATATAGCAATAAAAAACACATAACCAAAGGCCCGGGTAACTTTCTTCCGATTGCTGTCCAACGGCGTCTTTCTTTTCTTCACATATATTAATTTGTAGTGCGAAACCAAATGCAACAGTTAGTTACACATACACGAAATGTAATATGTGAATTTTAAATGATTTCTGAAACTTATTGCGGTTTCGAGGGTAAAGAAATATAGTTACTTTATTACTAACTTACTATTTTAGTATCAAAAAATAAATGTTTATTAGATGTTACGTCATTCAGTTTTGGATGCGATTTATCTTTTATTATTTCTTCTTTAATTACATAATTACTTACGCGCCTACCATAATAAATGACAAGATATACAAATACACGAAAACGGAACTCCTTTTAACGATAGGTACATAGTTACTAAAGCCCAAACGATTTCATACGATATAGAAAAGTCCTATGTAATGAGGGTAAGTAAATTAGAGACGTGTACCAAACTCCCGGAGCGTGCAACATTTGACGAGTATAACCAACTTGACAATTTTCCGGGAACAGTTACTCTAAAACTAATATCTTAATCCCGCGCTCTATACAACATTACGTGGCGCACACGTCGCTCCACGCGTCCGATTAACTTGGTTGGCCCGGATTTTGAATTAGTTTCACAGTTAAAACTACCGCCACCACTTTATAATATTAACGAAGTGGTTTTTCTTTCACAGGAAAATTATTGTTTGGGCGCAATATTTAAATTACATTTACAAATATATTATAAATATCACTGATCTGTTTTAACTTGCAAGATATACGAGCCAGAACATTTTTCTGTGACTTTATAAAGTTATGTCCTTATTGGTTTTTTTCTTTAAAAAACATAGTTAAAAGATAGTATCAAAACATAACAACACGAAGTAATTTAACAATTCCACCAATAATATTTACATACACTTAAAGTATTTATCAATACCCCTTGGAACCTAGGTGTCCCGCAGCCAGCGAGCAGGCGTGGCTTCTATCATGAATTGTCAAAACTGAGGGTAGTGCGGTCGCCGTTTGTTTGAATACTTCTTGACTAATTATAAAGCGTTCCTTCCCCAAAGGCTTAATGTTTTCTGGTGTAACATAGTTCGTATGTTACGTACAAGTACACTTGACGCAGCTCTGCAAGTGTCCACAAATATAACTTTTTGCTTCTTGATTGGTTTTTTGAATTCTCAACACAGATCATTGACATACAATTAATCTAGCTCTCGCTTTAAGTTCCGGCATTTAACTCGTAATATCTCGATTTTGGACGGTAAGTAAAGAACTGAATACTAGGTTCTGACTAACAGACCTTTTATATGGGAAAAAGCTACGAGAGAAATATAACTACTATTAAACATATACTGTGTAACACAGTGAAGGAATTAAAATTGAAATGCTTTTTACAATTTGTTTGAAACAAACTAACTTGAAGAAGATTATGATAATTTAATTTTCTTCTGGTTTTATTATAAGAGACTTAGAAAATAAAAATTTAAGTATAAAATAACAAAAGTATATAATACTAGCACCAGTGTCTTTTTAACGTGGAGTGTTTAATGTGCCTCAAAGTTCAGGGTCTGTTATAATAATACGTCAATTTAATTTAAACTTTTAATGGTATATGTATGTGTCTACATAATACGCTAATATTTTCAAATGACACCTCTTATGAAGTTACCTCCCCAAGCACTAAAGGCAGTGCAAGATGCAATGTAATAATAATGTAGTAAGATTTTTAGATAAAAATATGATAATTGATAATTCGATTTTTAGATGAGTTTTAGATAAAAATAATCGAAAATTTTATAATTAGTAAATAGTTTTGTTCAGTTTCTCCCTTAGTCAGAGAAAGTGTCATGACTCCGTTCTGAACTTTTCGCCTGAAATCAAGACATTGAGTGTTGAGTGGCGGATCTTAACATCGCGCTTTATCTTGTTATCAGAGCGGAAATACAAAAAATACCTGAAATAATCTTTCCCTCGCATTACTATCAAATCCACAACCAATCGAAACTACACTCAGCTACTGCTCCACTGCGTCATGATGGCCACTAAGTGATAAGCATATATTTAGAATCAAGCTACAATTTTCTGCAAATTGAATGTTCGCAGCACTCCCTCGTATAGCTACGTGTACGTAGCCGCATGTAATCTACACTCTGCACTCGCTGCGGTCGCGACGTCGCGGGCATCTGCCGCAGTCGGACTTTGTACAGTTAATATTTTAAATTAAATTGCAATTTTCTGCGAATCAAGTGCTGTTTAAGTACTTTGCAATTATATTAAAATTATAAATTGATATTTGAACAAAAAGTTTTAATACTAAGTTTTCTCTGACTATTCTGACATGTGGATGAAGGTATGAAGCTTTATATGTAGTATATCCACCATTGCGGTTATTCTTAAACAGAACAGAAGAACTTACGGGCTTTAGTTACTTATAAATTATAAACGAAACGCTTAATAAAGTACTTTTAAATATTATTTTGCTAAATTTCCACTTGTGTGTCAAACTGCGGCTTCCTCAACGTTATTTATAGAAATATATTTAATACACTAGGCTCTAATTTCAGCAAGTATTAAAAAATAGAATAAAATGATCTCGAAATCACTAAAAGCAAATAAGAAAATTATCTAATATCATGAAACAAGAAAAAAAAGTTGCCTCGTTTTTATGATTCATTTGTAGTAACAGTATAAGTAGGACACAAAGTAGTCGTAACAAGTTTTATGATAACTCATAGTTGATATTACATTTTCCTGCCAAGTTTTGGATTTATTCTTCCGGTCGAAACAAAAATTGATGTTTATCAGAAGATGTTTGATTCAAGTTCTTCTCATGAATTAACCTGAACCAGAATTTATTATATTAATAATTTATATTTCAATTGATATTAGTTACAACCGTTTATTGATCGTTGAGTGTAAATTCCTTTGGAAATTGGAATAACTGATATTCCAATAAACTAATATAGTGAGCGATTGTAATATGATCTAGGAAACGTTTTATTTTTCAAACACTATAGCAATCGCTATATACTTAAGAAAATAAATAAGAATAAGAGTAAATGAGGCCAGTCGTAGCGCAGAGGTACAGAGTGTGAATGTAAAGTGACTGGTTGTGGGGTCGATTCCCACTCGAGGGGTGGAAATATTTAATATTTCCATTTTCTTCGCTCTGGGGTCGAGGCAAAGCGCGGCATTGGGTTCCGCCACATAACACGCAATCCGAAAAAAAATAAGAGTAAATTACGTACAGTTACGGCGGTTTGTATTCCAAATTTACTGGAGATATTCAGGGAAGTAATATAATGCGAAGAGCGCACGTTTTATAAAACCGACGTAATATGTAGGACTTAATCAAAGTTGGATTTACCGAGTCTATTTTCGGATTTTTGCATGTAAAACGTGACATCATAGAGTAGAGTGAGTGTGAGTATTTATAAAATCCTGAAAACTAAAAACACGACATGTAGTATGAAAGCGGAAGTAAATTGCAGCTATACACGCAGCAGGTCAGCGCGCCGCCGGCGATGCAAGCGCTGAGTGTGCAGGCGAGCTTTAGATAAACATTCAGCGACGTGAAGCGTGACGCCCGCAAACCATGTACTGTGTCTACTTATGTGTATACTCTTTAAATATGTTTCATTTATATTATTTGAATGACATTGGTTAAAATTTTGTAGTTTGTATTCGTAAATGAAAGTCACATTTAAGTTTTACTTAAATATTATTAATATGGCCTGTAAATGTATGATATAGAATTCACATCTTTAGTATTATGGGAGAAGGCCAGAGAGAGTGTAGTGTTGGAACTCTTCTGTATCTATGTTTTTATTATACTAAGCACAAGGTGAATGAGCGTTCATGTCAACTGATTGTAAATGCACGCCGCCGTTTACCTTCTTATAATACTAGAAGAGTTACAGACGCGCCTGCCTGTGAGGCTGAGATATATGTATATAGCTCTAGAAGGTACCTATATCGTGTACACCTAGAAACAATACCCCTAGTAGATCATTTAACAGCATTTCCACATCTTATATCGAGTGTGGACTCACGTTCAAACAGTTAATATATGATAAGCACTCTTTCCATTGGAAATCGAAACCACCGTCACCTCGTTTACATTTGTCAACAATACGACAATGGTCTCGGTTATTAAATTATTTTTTACTTTTTCGGTAAAATCCAATAAAAACCGAACTAAGCAACAGACGTCGCATTCCAAAACTCACGAAAACTGCAATTTGACGAGTATTTAAAAGCGCCGTCGCGAGTGAAGAGGGAAGTCCCGCTTCAGCTATAAATTACACAAACTGCGCGTCTCTTACAGATGAGGCTTTATGTGTTAAAGTGTTCCGCTGTCATTATGAAATTATCTCACGATTGTTTTTCCTCTGAATAGTGTTTATGTTCAAACTGTTCTTCTAAAAGATTATGCTCAATAATATCAGTACTAAAAATATTTGAAGTTATAATATTGTTATATAATTTTTATATTATTATTAATGTCTTATAAAGGTCATCGTGACGTCGTGAACCCACAACCATTCATGTTAACCGCCGGGATGGGCTTTTAAATAATATTAACTTCATATTTATTTGTCCACTAAATATTTTATTTACTACAAGAAGCATTTTGAGGTAATTGTAGTAGTTATTCAAACGGAAATACATTTTTTATATGAAACGGCCATAGCTAAGTTTTTTTTCTTATATCGTATCAGAGCAGTTCCCTTCCTCGTATACACGTCACAGCTTTACGCGTCCTCCGCCGAGCTTATTATCGCACTGACTCGAGGTTCGTCGTAAAATCCCAAAATTATCTCCTCTTAAACGCAAATTATTTCATTTTATGCTTAGATTGTCTCTGTTGTTGCTTTCATTTCAGTATATTGCCAACGAGTGAATTTTATTAAGATATGCTAGAATAAATTTTGAAAAAGGGTCTCTAAACAGTACGTGCTCATAGTGGCATGACTGAGACTGAAAGCGCGATAGTTTTGTGTTCGATTCCCACTCATCGAAATACCTGTACTTAAATTACTTTCATTTATTCGTTCTGGCACGGAGACAAAAATAAGGTATTAAGTTCCGTTAAGTGGGGAACGGAGTGTCTTAACACTAGGTTCCCTCTGCCTACCCTGCTGTGTGCGGGATATAGCGTGAAGCTATTTAATTTAATTTTAATTTAATTAAGTTCCGCCGCTAAAAAAGCAACGATACATTTCGGGCGGTAAGTGAAGGACGTAGTGTCTTGACACCTGGGCCTCTTTGACTACTCCGTTATGTGCAATAATATCGTTCATTATAACAATATTATTCTATACAAGCATAATAACGTCCGACGATGAGGAAATTATTCATATCATTGTAATGAAATGTCCATTTGATGATTTCATAAAGTACATAATAACCCGTTTTGGGCGGTTTAGTGAATTATTTATACAGCACGAGCGATTACTCTCTCAGATCTCTATCTCTGAGAGGAAACTAAGTGAAGACAAATGTAGTGATTATGTAAAGTCGGAGGAGAGAGTATATAAATGAGGTACATTTGCGTATGACCCATGAGTCCCGAGTCACAAGTCACGAGGCGGTGACCGATCTGCCTATATACATCTGTTAGATTGATCTAGCTTACCCGTGCTTGTAATGACACCATTGTGATTCAGTGGGAATGTATTTTTAAAAATACTATAGTTCTGAGTTTGTTGCCTGAGACGAGAAGTTTTCATAGGTTTTCGGAGGTTTTCTCCGCCTAATTCGTTAACGCAAGAGATAAGAAAAATTGGTGCACTAAGTTCATATACATTGCGTGTTGAATGGCGGAACTTAATGTCACTTTAGTCGTCAGACCGAAGAAAAGAAAATAATTTAAACAATCATTCATCCTACTGAGAATCTTAATTTGTAAAATATTATTTTGTAGAAGTTAAATGCATATTGTTGGTGCATGCTATGTCCACCTGTAAGTGGGATAACACCTTTCGTGTATATTATGTTCATGTCCTGTCTTGTTATGCAGACCTTATAAATACACCCACAACAGTCACACTGCGTCACGATGACCTCAGCAATGAATCCAAAAATTGTAACACATTTATCAGTCAAAAATTCAATATTCAATCTAACACAGAGAGCTCGTCCACGCGCGGCGCAGTTCATGAATACAAAGACTACGTGAATAATACAACTCTCTATAAATCTTCAAATGTTCGTCATTCGTAGGTTTATTTATTGTATTCGAAACATTTTGAGCTTCAATCTATATGAATAAATTTTGTGGAGTGTCTTTTTGTAATGTTACAATAACCGCTCTTAACTAAATGATGTGATGACTGTACTCGTTTGTATGCACGATACCTATACCTTAATAACTTTTACAGTTTTTGTGTCTGTATATCTATTTGTTCTACCTAATTTCCGGAACGGCTAGACCGGTTTGTGTTGGTACTTAAGTTTCTATCTACCCAGCTATGTGGCAAAAGGCGTGAAGTCGCAAAAATGATAGTAATATTAGTAGTAGGTACCGGTTTGTTATTAGCTTTTTACAGTTAGATATTTTAAATTACTGAAAAAAAAAAATGCATATATTTAGCTTTACAAATTTTCTTTATATTCAGTATAAAACTTCACCACTCATTAATTTATATTAAAATAACATAAAAGGCTAAACTCATTACACAAAGTATATCCGTAGAGCGCGCCCACACGCCCGCGACCGCGTCCCGCAAGCTGACCGCAGCGCTGTAGCGCTGTAGCCCCGTAGCAGCGTACAATACATGCAGCGCTTATAAATTATCTATATTACTACGTACATATTAAGTAGTACTAATTATGTAAATATGTACTGTGTAAACAGCTAATTTTAAAGCGCTGTGTGTTTTGTAAGCTTCTTCATTGCTACCGGACTTTTTCCCACATATCAGGGCCAGAGAGAACGAAGTGTCAAGACACTCCGTTATTCGTTTCCGCCTCCGTGCTTTATCTTAGGTACCAGAGCGGAGAAATAACTGAATTATGATCATTCCACCGACTGGAAAAGTGACCTCACAGCCAGTTGCGATTACAGTCGGACGTATTCCCAGTACGACGTTGTACTTACTACTCGATAGTTTAAGTACACGATAATTTGAATGTCACGATTGAATATTGACACGATAGTTTAATATTGGTAATTGCGTGCGGCGATTGTTGAGCGAAAACAGCAAGGCTAGAGGCTCCTAGTACTTTTATAAAAAAAAAACTAATGATGAAATTCTTAAATTAAGTGTACGAACTACTACGTGTTCGTGAATAAGTGTGACTCACACTCTGAACTTCACGTTAATGATATTGAAATAGGTAGATTTAAAAGGAAAAAGAAAGTAATTTAAAACCGTAACAAGTACAATTGGTTCTTATATAAACCAAAGACATCGCTGAATGTAATTAAAATGCCTAAAAATAAATAGAAGGTATTATTCAAAGAAACGTTATTTGAAGAAACTGCTTTAAATAATATTTGGGTATTGAATTAGGTTTTCTCATTAGCAACCATCTGCGTGTCGCCGCGTCGCGACGCGCTCACACAAAGGTGTACTAAAAATTGCTTGCATATTTTGCTAAGATAGTTTACCTAAAATATATGAATTATGTCAAAAATAGGATGTAATATCGCATATGTCAATTTTTTTTTCTTAACTTGAATATGAGTATATAAGTTTAAAAAAGGGCTTTTAACTGATATGCATAGAGTTTTATTGTGATATTTAGATGACTTAAAAGTAAAATGAGCAAAGTGAGGAGTCATTACAAACACTAGTAGCAAGCTACAGTAATTCAATAACGCGGCGCTACTCCTATACACCACAGTCTCTACTTCCGGTAGGCAGGTACACTGCAGCAGGTAGTGCACACAGCAGACTTCGCCGCGTTCGTCGCGTGAATATTCACTTGCACTCTAATTGAATTCAACTCCGCACAATCAGCTCGATTGCTCGTTACACACTAGTTACTACACGACGCTGTCTGTATGTAATTATTTTAAACGCTTGTTACTTGTGAAAATGTTCAAACTTTGTGCATATTTGAAATAAATAGAATATATCCGTTAAACT
Source organism: Dryas iulia moderata (assembly GCA_019049465.1). Lineage (NCBI taxonomy): Eukaryota > Metazoa > Arthropoda > Insecta > Lepidoptera > Nymphalidae > Dryas > Dryas iulia. Next base: position 394,528 of record CM032427.1, read on the forward strand.
TTGTACCCATTATACATTTGTTGTTAGGGTTTTTGTAGTATAAAAACGAATTCAAATTTTGTGAAATAATAAAAAGCAAGAATTAAATTTCCAAAATCAAACTAAAGCGTAATTTTACATTAAGTTACAATGTAGTTATTACTATTGTTTGAGCAACGTCATTATTTCACACCTCATATAATTTTTTATAGTATTAATATAATACTATTAAAAATTTAAGAAATCTATACACAATAACATCTATTTAGTACTAATAATTATAATTAATAGTTAATTGTAATTAAAAATTAATAATGTGATTTTTACATTCAAATCATTGAACAAGTTATTTTATATATAAAAATCATAGTAATCATTATGAAAAAGACAACTGCATAAAGAATAGGCACAGTAAAGAATTCCTTGCAGATTTCTTAAACTAACAATACAAGCAGTAAAACGCGACTGTACTTTTTGATGATTTATAAGATATCTCAATTATATAAGAAATAAGAAGAAATATATTAAATCTCATAAGAATATGTAACTCGAGGCCGCGCGTCGCGTCTCGTCAGAAAACTTGTTGATGCGGAAAATGATTGACATGTGCAGACACGGGGGCTTCTGTGAAGGGGCACTAATACTAGTTGTAATAAAAATGATTATTCTGAATTCTGTGACATCTGAGTATGCGAGGCGAAGGCAGTTTTTAGGAATAATATACATTAATATTATCTACTTACAATATAAATCTGTTAAATGCTTATTTAACTTGCAATGTAGGTATGTTTGTTCGGGTGGAATCTTGCAACTCAATTTCGAAGCCTATAAAGCAGCGATATAATATCACTTTACCGTACGTAAGCTATTTCATAATACTACTTCGTAGTCAAATATTTTATTAAGACATCGTCGACGTGAAATTTACGAAAACACTTATAACTGTAAAATCAAGGGAGCCTTAGTTACACTGTATTACATGAGCTCTTTGCGAAAATTGTTAAAAAACTATATACTGTGGCGGCTTTTCGTAAAACCATTTAAAATCAACATTTCCATCACATATGACATACTCGTATGTATCTACACCTCTAGCAGTATTAGCACCGCACGCCAGAAAAGCTCGCAGATGGTAGATTTTTCCCTTATTTACTTGATATTTTCACAATTTACAAAACATCTTTATAAATGTTTTATTCTGATATATAAGCTATATTATTGTAGTTTCATTAAAACTCATTTAGTAGTTTTGACGAAAAAGAGAACAAACGTCCTTACAAACTTTCGCATTTATAATATTAATAGAATTTTTCCTTATCTACTAACAAATATTTTTTATAGGGTAAAACTAGGTAAAACGCCCCAGTTGACAAAACGCCCCACAGCCATAGCAGGCACATTAAGAAAGCTAGATGATACACGTATTGCACGGAGAGTAGCCATAAGTTGATAAACAACATAGCTAATGTGCACGTGTGGTTTATTACGCTCCCTTAAAAAGTATTAATAAATTTAGTGTTTCAGTGAAGTTACAATTTGTGGTAAGTTGCAAACATTTTTTTATATTTGAATACTCATTAAATTTAAGTTAAATTGATATTAACTGTTGAAAATACACATAAATACACTTTATTATAAATGTTCGTTAAACGTGATAACTTTGAAATTGAGGCTTTTTTCTTGATAGGGCGTTTTAAAAAGCAAAATTTGCAATACGCCCCACCGCATGGTTTTTAAAATGCCCCCGTACCGAAATTACATAGATACCAATTTATATTGTATTTTAATTACAGAGTATGTCTCTTAAATATAAACGCAAGACTCTTCCAGCTTCTTGGAGGCAATGCGATCTGTATGAAGTAAAAAATGGGAGAGAATGAAGCTTCAAAGCACTTCAAAGTTCCATCTTTGAGAAGCACCTTAAAACTGTTCGGATATGGACATAAATAAAAGCGTTGAATGTACAGAAAATTACTACATAACAAAGTCTTCTGAAGACTGGATTCAAGTTTGACACGTTCAGGGTACCACGTTTGTGTAACAACTATGGGCAGAAAGCTGAGAGAGAAGCTGTTAAAAGCAGCAAGATTTGATTTTATTCTATTCAACTATTTTATGATGATTTTAATTTGGTTTATGTCAAAGTTAATTGAAAAGACTGTTATGTTAATCATTAATTTAGAAGACTGGTGTTTTTTATTGTTACAACTTTTCTTTTAATTAATTACTTAAAATGAAAATGTTTTTTTTTTATTTAGAGTTTTTAAGGACTTTTAAGTCTTGCCTTACATTTGTGTTATGTTTGTAAGTTATTAAACTATTGATATATTGTGTTTTTTTACGTTTTGGATAAAATTTAGGTATGGACATATATGAGGACATTTTAAATTGCATGGGGTATTTTATAATACAAAACGAGGCGTATTAGGTAACATGTACCTGATAAAACGCCCCACTCCATGTCTGCAAAAAAATTGAAATAGATCTTTAACCATCGTTCCAATTACATTAAGGTTTTGTAAAATTATTGTTAACGAACCAATTAACGTCCAGGAATAAAAGAAATAATTTAATCTATGATTATTTGGGTTTTATTGAAGGTTAAAAAAAAGTGGGGCGTATTACCAAGTTTTACCCTATATGTGTGTATAAGTTGCGTATGTAACTGTAAGTCCCTGCGAAACCTTGTAATATAAAGTCTCATCTAATACGAAGAGTATATCCAGTAACAGAGTTAATTATGATTGCCCTAAACGTTTAAATTAAAACCTTTTGGGAGTATTTAAGCGTGTTTGCTAATAAATATAGGAACTTTCTTACTGCCAACGTGAAGGTATTGAATAACCGTCAACAAGCGCTACCCGTGCCTGGGGAGAGGAGCAAGGTGTGCGCAAAATGATCTCTATTTTTTCCTGCGCAAAACACAGGATTGCGTGTAGAGTGTGAGATGTAAATGTAAGACAGTATTAACCCGTAGCGGCCGCAGCGACTCATTTATATCGTGTTCTTATATGCCATGTCAAATAAGAACCTTTTTAATAAAAAAATATAACATATACATAATAATTTTAAAACCGTAATTTGATGTATTAGCATGTATTAGCAATTTAAATGTTAATACTTGCTTCATTTATTAACAAGCCCTTCGAGGCACGGTGGGATGGCATTTACTTAAACTTTCCTTGAAAAGCTAATTCAAACGCCTTTCAACTATCTTTAACGAATCTTTATTTAAAAGACGTTTTGTTTCCACAAATAATTTACAAAGAATTTCTATTGTGTACGTATTTTGTGTATTCTGTAGATCTCATCTTATATAGGCCAGTCGTGGCCCAGTGGCACAAGAGTGTGAATGTAAACGACTGGTTGTGGGTTCGATTCCCACTTGAGGAGTAGACATATTTGATATTTCCATTTTCTTTGCTCTGGCATCGAGGTAAAGCGCGGTGTTAAGTTCCGCCACTTAACACGCAAGCCTTCGAATTCGGCGGAAAGTGGGGAACGGAGTGTCTTAACACTAGGTTCCCTCTGCCTACCCTGCTGTGTGCGGGGTGTGGGGAGTGTGAAGCTATTTATTTTTATTTTTTATTTTATGCTCATAATAGGCTTATATTTGTTATAAATTATTAGCATTATTAGCAAGTAGCATTTTTTATTTATTTTTCTATTATTACGCTTTACCTTTTTACGTGCATTAAAAAACTACACACATTACACTTCACTTATTTTTTCTCTAAGACATTTCTAGAAAAATTACATAAAATATTTTTTATTACGAACATATAAAAAACTGTAGAAATATAATAAAAAGGAAATATAATTCGTTAAGTAAGACCACGGGTTATTTATACTGTCTGTATAATTTACGTAAAGTTGTCGCATTTCTGTCATGAACTGGATGTGACGACTGACCGCAGATACGAAAATACTTTGGCGGTTTTCGTATAAAGTTATAATAAGTCTAAATTGAATTTCAATCATAATATTTTTATGCAGCAGAGAGATTAGGGCAGTCGTGGCGCAGAGGCACAAAGTGTGACTGTAAAGCGACAGTTTGTGGGTTCGATTCCCACTCGAGAAGTGGAAATATTTCATATTTCCATTTTCTTCATTCTGGTGTCTGTTCTACTACTTTACACGCAATGCCTCAGAATTCGGCGGAAAGTGGGGAACGAAGTGTCTTAACACTAGGCTTCCTCTGCTAAAAAAATATTTAATATTAAATATTAGGAATCACACTACATCTCAATTTCGGGTGGAAAGCCGAGGATGGTTCCCTCTGCCAAAATAAATAAATACATAATAAAATAAAATTCTAAAAGCTTCAATAAAATAGATTCAGCCGTCGCGTCGTGATCATTAACCCGTAAATAAAATATAATGGACTAACAAAACATTGACGATTGTATTCTGGACTTGGCAATACAAAAACAATATTTTAACTTTAGTCTCGTCGAAAAATTATATGTTGAATGAGTTGTAGAAAGGCTTTCCAGTTTTATTTCTTATGTATTTTAAAGCTATATTTTTCATTTTGTATATGAATGTTACTTTGGCGTCATCGTTTTATTATGTCACAACGACTGACTGTATATGCGATGCTTGTGGGTGCAGTCATTTCAATTTAGAGCAATGATCTTATCTAAACTAATGACATTTCTCTGGTCTGGCGACCAGAGTAAGCTTCTACTTACTATACTATGAGTAAGGAAGGAGGAGGAAAACGAGGGAAAGTGAAAATAGGTGTTAGTATTTTTATGAAATCAATAAAATTGAATTATTTTTTAGTCGAACATACAAGTTGCAAATAATGGACGAAAACTATTAACTCTTTCTTGTTTTACAAAAAGTTTGTCGTTTAAACAAGGACTGAAAGATACGAATAAAGTAAGATACTCGTAGGCATATACTTAACATTTTTTATTTAATAACATATTTTTTCTTAGATAGGATAAGTCTAATACTTTAAACGCTTTATCAATTTTGGGGTCAGACGTAAGTAAGAGATAATAATTGAAATATTTTATTAAGTATCGAGCCCACAAACGCTTTTTCATATTCACATACTCTTCCACGATGGCATCATGAATAATAAGCGAGGGAATGATCATAATTTAAGTATTTCATTTTTCTGTTGATCAAGATAAAAGGCGTCGTATCGTGTGCTAACTGACGAAACTCAATGCAAAATTTGTCTTATAAGATCAAATAAAAAATAACTTTGGCAATAATAAAGATTATTATTAAAAATCGGTTCCCTCTCCGCTTCTTCCTGCTTGTTTCCAAATAGCAGGCAGGTAACAGCAGGTAAGCAAAAACAATCTAGTGTTAAGACACTTCATTCAAGACACTTCAAGGATTTATTGAGTGGCAGAACATTTGTTTATGGGCACAAGAGTGGAGAAAAAAATAATTTAATTATAATCTCTCTTCCAAACAGGATTCGAACCCACAACCATCGCTTATTTAGTCAGTCGCTGTCACACTATCCAACGACGGCAATGCCGCTTACACTAAGTAATAATAATAGCTTCACGCTATATCCCGCACACAGCAGGGTAGGCAGAGGGAACCTAGTATTAAGATACTCCGTCCCCCACTTTCCGCCGAAATCGGAGGCTTGCGTGTTAAGTGGCGGAACTTAACGCCGCGCTTTACCTCGACACCAGAGCGAAGAAAATGGAAACATAATTTCCACTCCTCGAGTGGGAATCGAACCCACAACCAGTCGTTTACAGTCACACTCTTGTGCCACTGGGCCACGACTGGCCACTAAGTACTTAATATAAAAAACTGGACGTGAACTCTAAGTTATTAAAAGCAAAAGAAATATTTTAACAGTCAAGGCTCACCGAGTAAATTGTAATTTAAATCTGTGGAGATGACATATTATTTGAACGTTTTAAATCAACTTTGTAATATTTCAATTTACCTTTCTTTACTTCATAACCTATTGTAAAGCTTATTTTGTTATAAAAATTTCATAATATAAATTAAAAGTCACTGAAGCTTACCTGAGAATTCATTTTACAGTACAAAAGGCCACCTTTCTAAAACAGTAATGAAAAATGATAGAATTTTTGAATGAGAAATGATTGAATGAAAAACCTTGATTTTTATTTATTCTAGACTAGCTATCCGTACGACATATCCCGCGTGTTAAAAAAAAAGTATCTAAGTTGCTCTTTATTACATTAGCTAACTTCCAGTAGAAGCCCTTTTAAAATCAGTTATGCTGTTCCAGAGGTCAGTGTTCAATGGTCAATATTTGACTAAAGTCAAATATTTTAAAGCTTTTTTTTAAAAAAAAAGAAATAGGGTAAAAGCGCTTTAAATGATTAAAAACTTTACCCTTTAAGCCAATTTAATATCAGAAGATAACATGTAGTTGATGTTGTAACACATTTTTATACAATCAACTCCTTTTACTTAACTAAAAGTAATCTATCTATCTAAAGTACAAATACCGAACGGCGAGTATGCGGTGTTTTCCAATACCAGTGCACGCTGAAATAAATCAACTCATTGGTCATAGCCAAAAGGGTTCTAAAGTGTTGAAATAATAGATGAAAGTTTTCATGAAAAATCTACACTACCTATTGTAATGAATTTTGCCATAAATATACTTATGATAATCCAAGGTTAAACGTAGGCTACTTTATTTTTCAAAAATCCTCCCCGGAGGGTTGCAATATACTGAAACAGATATTTAGTTCACGCGGCGAAGCCGCGAGCGGGCCGCTAGATTATAAATATTACAAATGCGTATTGTAATGAAATATAAAAAAAAATAAATTCCAATTTAAAATTGTTTATTCTAGCCAAATAAATTGTAACAGAACGTAATCAGTTGACAAGTACAGTAATATGAAATCAACTAGTTAATCAGTGCACTGTTCAGATTCACGAATCTTCTAATTTGTAAACACGGCAAGCAACACGGTGAGAGTAAAGTTGTGATCACATTGACAGTTGTTAATTTTTTCTCGTCCGACGATACTGTTCCAATCTGTCAATAGTAAAATAATATAACGAACATGAATAATTACAAAATTTGTGACTATAAATAATGGAGATATCTCCCGTGGGGGGACGGGTTAAGAATACAATTCCCCCCCGCCGCTGGGTAGCGTCCCGTAAAAGGCGGGTAACCCAGTAGTTTGGTGGTAGGAGATTCGTTCTCCGACTGGCTCGCGACCACTATCATGTCAAAGACGAACCGCCAAATATCTTATGATGTGTTCCGGTTCGATGGCATGTAAGCCAGCTCTCCCTATTCCCACCATTCCCATCCTTCCTCCCGCCTTCTGTCCTACATTCCCAAGGCTGGCAACGCATCCATCTAATGTTGTGGATGTCTATGGGCGAAGGTAACCACTTAACACCAGGTGGGCCTTCTCCTCGTGTGCCTCCTTTATTCCATAAAAAAAAAAAATGGAAAGTTAACCTTGATCAAAAAAATAACAGTAACTTTGCACTGTGTCTATGTAGAATATTTTTACAGAAAAAAATAATTCAAACGTAAAATAGTAATGGTCATTTGCACAATCATTTTTTTTATTCTTGACTGCTTACTAGGAAACAGCCCTTAACTAATTTGAACACCTGATGTAGAATCATAATATACCACATAGATGATAAGAATTAAGAGAGCGTCTCCTTGATAAAATATCAAATTTGCATGTTTAGTGGGCAAAATTAAAAATTGGAAAATAGAATATGAATATATGTATGCCGAGTAAATGCATGTGGTACAGTAAAAGATGTTCAATATGGGGATCGTTTCCCTAACTGTGGAGATCATCGTGGTGCAGTGAGCGCTCAAGTGTAAACGTTATAGTTTTGATATCAATTCGCATTCATTTATTATGCAATTTTCAAACTCCTATGAAAAGTGTCTGAAATTAAATGGATACATGATTTTACCTTCCTAAAACAAAAGTGCTTCTAAAAAGCGTTCTATATATGTATATAAGAGACAAGGAAATTACCGCCTTGGTGAAATCTATTACAATTTTAGTTCTAAGTGTTTATTTTTTATGGTATAAAGGAGACAAACGAGCTGAAGGTCCACCTGGTGTTAAGTGGTTACCTTCGCCCATAGACATTTCATTCATTCACAATATTTTGACTTTAGTCTCGTCGAAAAATTATATGTTGAATGAGTTGTAGAAAGGCTTTCCAGTTTTATTTCTTATGTATTTTAAAGCTATATTTTTCATTTTGTATATGAATGTTACTTTGGCGTCATCGTTTTATTATGTCACAACGACTGACTGTATATGCGATGCTTGTGGGTGCAATCATTTCAATTCAGAGCAATGATCTTATCTATTAATGACATTTCTCTGGTCTGGCGACCAGAGTAAGCTTCTACTTACTATACTATGAGTAAGGAAGGAGGAGGAAAACGAGGGAAAGTGAAAATAGGTGTTAGTTTTTTATGAAATCAATAAAATTGAATTATTTTATAGTCGTACATACAAGTCGCAAATAATGGACGAAAACTTAACTCTTTCTTGTGTTACAAAAAGTTGTTTTTTTAAGCAACAACTGAAAGATACTAATAAAGTAAGATGCTCGTAGGCATATACTTAACATTTTTTATTTGATAACATATTTTTTTCTTAGATAGGATAACTCTTACTTTAAACGCTTTATCAATTTTGGGGCCAGACGTAAGTAAGAGATAATAATTGAAATATTTTATTAAGTATCGATCCCACAAACGCCTTTTCATAGTCACATACTCCTCCACGATGGCATCATGAATAATAAGCGAGAGAATGATCATAATTTAAGTATTTCATTTTTCTGTTGATCAAGATAAAAGGCGTCGTATCGTGTGCTAACTGACGAAACTCAATGCAAAATTTGTCTTATAAGATCAAATAAAAAATAACTTTGGCAATAATAAAGATTATTATTAAAAATCGGTTTCCTCTCCGCTTCTTCCTGCTTGTTTCTAAATAGCAGGCAGGTAACAGCAGGTAAGCAAAAACAATCTAGTGTTAAGACACTTCATTCAAGACACTTCAAGGATTTATTGCGTGGCAGAACATTTGTTTATGGGCACAAGAGTGGAGAAAAAAATAATTTAATTATAATCTATCTTCCAAACAGGATTCGAACCCACAACCATCGCTTATTTAGTCAGTCGCTGTCACACTATCCAACGACGGCAATGCCGCTTACACTAAGTACTTAATATAGCTTCACGCTATATCCCGCACACAGCAGGGTAGGCAGAGGGAACCTAGTGTTAAGACACTCCGTTCCCCACTTTCCGCCGAATTCGGAGGCTTGCGTGTTAAGTGGCGGAACTTAACGCCGCGCTTTACCTCGACACCAGAGCGAAGAAAATGGAAACATAATTTCCACTCCTCGAGTGGGAATCGAACCCACAACCAGTCGTTTACAGTCACACTCTTGTGCCACTGGGCCACGACTGGCCACTAAGTACTTAATATAAAAAACTGCACGTGAACTCTAAGTTATTAAAAGCAAAACAAATATTTTAACAATCAAGGCTCATCGAGTAAATTGTAATTTAAATCTGTGGAGATGACATATTATTTGAACGTTTTAAATCAACTTTGTAATATTTCAATTTACCTTTCTTTTCTTCATAACCTATTGTAAAGCTTATTCTGTTATAAAAATTTCGTCATATAAATTAAAAGTCACTGAAGCTTACCCGAGAATTCATTTTACAGTACAAAAGGCCACCTTTCTAAAACAGTAATGAAAAATGATTGAATTTTTGAATGAGAAATGATTGAATGAAGAACCTTGATTTTTATATATTCTAGACTAGCTATCCGTACGACATATCCCGCGTGTTAAAAAAAAAGTATCTAAGTTGCTCTTTATTACATTAGCTAACTTCCAGTAGAAGCCCTTTTAAAATCAGTTATGCTGTTCCAGAGGTCAGTGTTCAATGGTCAATATTTGACTAAAGTCAAATATTTTAAAGCTTTTTTTTAAAAAAAAAGAAATAGGGTAAAAGCGCTTTAAATGATTAAAAACTTTACCCTTTAAGCCTATTTAATATCAGAAGATAACATGTAGTTGATGTTGTAACACATTTTTATACAATCAACTCCTTTTACTTAACTAAAAGTAATCTATCTATCTAAAGTACAAATACCGAACGGCCAGTATGCGGTGTTTTCCAATACCAGTATACGCTGAAATAAATCAACTCATTGGTCACAGCCAAAAGGGTTCTAAAGGGTTGAAATAAGAGATGAAAGTTTATATGAAAAATCTACACTACCTATTGTAATGAATTTTGCCATAAATATACTTATGATAATCCAAGGTTAAACGTAGGCTACTTTATTTTTCAAAAATCCTCCCCGGAGGATTGCAATATACTGAAACAGCTATTTAGTTCACGCGGGGAAGCCGCGAGCGGGCCGCTAGATTATAAATATTACAAATGCGTATTGTAATGAAATATAAAAAAAAATAAATTCCAATTTAAAATTGTTTATTCTAGCCAAATAAATTGTAACAGAACGTAATCAGTTGACAAGTACAGTAATATGAAATCAACTAGTTAATCAGTGCACTGTTCAGATTCACGAATCTTCTAATTTGTAAACACGGCAAGCAACACGGTGAGAGTAAAGTTGTGATCACATTGACAGTTGTTAATTTTTTCTCGTCCGACGATACTGTTCCAATCTGTCAATAGTAAAATAATATAAAGAACATGAATAATGACAAAATTTGTGACTATAAATAATGGAGATATCTCCCGTGGGGGGACGGGTTAAGAATACAATTCCCCCCCGCCGCTGGGTAGCGTCCCGTAAAAGGCGGGTAACCCAGTAGTTTGGTGGTAGGAGATTCGTTCTCCGGCTGACTCGGGACCACTATCATGTGAAAGACGAACCGCCAAATATCTTATGATGTGTTCCGGTTCGATGGCATGTAAGCCAGCTCCCCCTATTCCTACCATTCCCATCCTTCCTCCCGCCTTCTGTCCTACATTCCCAAGGCTGGCAACGCATCCATCTAATGTTGTGGATGTCTATGGGCGAAGGTAACCACTTAACACCAGGTGGGCCTTCTCCTCGTGTGCCTCCTTTATTCCATAAAAAAAAATGGAAAGTTAACCTTGATCAAAAAAAATAACAGTAACTTTGCACTGTGTCTATATAGAATATTTTTACAGAAAAAAATAATTCAAACGTAAAATAGTAATGGTCATTTGCACAGTCATTTTTTTTATTCTTGACTGCTTACTAGGAAACAGCCATTAACTAATTTGAACACCTGATGTAAAATCATAATATACCACATAGATGATAAGAAATAAGAGAGCGTCTCCTTGATAAAATATCAAATTTGCATGTTTAGTGGGCAAAATTAAAAATTGGAAAATAGAATATGAATATATGTATGCCGAGTAAATGCATGTGGTACAGTAAAAGATGTTCAGTATGAGGATTGTTTCACTAACTGTGGAGGTCATCGCGGTGCAGAGAGCGCTCAACTGTAAACGTTATAGTTGTGATATCAATTCACGATCATTTATTATGCAATTTTCAAACTCCTATGAAAAGTGTCTGAAATTAAATGGATACATGATTTTACCTTCCTAAAACAAAAGTGCTTCTAAAAAGCGTTCTATATATATATATAAGAGACAAGGAAATTACCGCCTTGGTGAAATCTATTACAATTTTAGTTCTAAGTGTTTATTTTTTTTTATGGTATAAAGGAGGCAAACGAGCTGAAGGCCTACCTGGTGTTAAGTGGTTACCTTCGCCCATAGACATCCACAACATTCAAGTTATGGATGCGTTGCCAGCCTTGGGAATGTAGGACAGAAGGAGGGAGGAAGGATGGGAATGGTGGAAATAGGGAGAGCTGGCTTACATGCCATCGAACCGGAACACATCATAAGATATTTGGCGGTTCGTCTTTGACATGATAGTGGTCGCGAGCCAGTCGGAGAACGAATCTCCTACCACCAAACTACTGGGTTACCCGCCTTTTACGGGACGCTACCCAGCGGTGGGGGGGAATTGTATTCTTAACCCGTCCCCCCACGGGGCAGAATTTCAATGTAATAGAAGTAATATTTCATAAAGTCAATACAAACAGAGTGGCGCGCATCAATAAGTATTACATAAGAATCTTACATTTGCTTATTAGATGCCGAATCGAGTCTAGGTCCATATGTTATAATAATAACTATATATGACATCAGCATACCAAGCACCTGCAAGCAAACTTAATACTACATATTAGATTCAATTATTAAATATTTTCTAAAAAAGACTTGTATTTATGAATTCTAGATTCGGAACACATGTTTGTTGCATTATCTTAGTGGGTTAATTATTATTGAAAGAGAACGTCAAGAAAGGTCAAGTTGCACAGTTTGATGTCAATTCCTTTCTGGTAGCTCCCTAAATTGTATTAGTTCAAGATGATTGTCGCTGAGATCCACTTTTTACTTCAGGTGGCTTCACTGGCAAGTCCCATAATCTGCTTGCATTTATATAAATTTCAGCATTACAAGCTGGTAATACTTTTAAGACTAAATTTTTACCTTGTTATTGTTTACCTTGAATAAAAGTGATCTGTCCAGAGTACATAAATCAAGCGATGAGTATGTGGTCTTTTGTAGTATTATAATGCGCTGGAATAGATCTAGTTCGTTTTTCATAGCTTGAGATGTTTTTTTCTCATATTTAAGACTTATAATCAACATATCCGTGCGTCCCATCTGCAACAACAAATAAGTATTAAAAATAACATAAGAAATTAATATTTAAAATAAAGTCACTCATATGATGATTTAATTTATCTACAAATGGCTATAAATGTTTTAGATACCTCTGCATGTGTTCTATGGAAGGTATCCACGAGTAAGAACAGCGCCAGCAGTTGCCGTGTAGCGTACATAGCCAGGTAGAACATTTCGATATCAAAAACATCTGCAAAAAGTCGTAAACTTAATCCTATTTTTGAAAATACGCCTTACCGGATATATTAGATATTAATAACAATTAAATGAACCAAAAAAAGACAGCGACCTCGCATAGCTGGGTAAAAGAGATCGTCTATCCGAATCTCTGATCTGAATAAAATATGATAGATTGAAATTGATATTAAAACAATTTAAATATTCTTCAATATTCATTTTGAGAAGGATCGCAGCAAGATGCCAGCGTGCTTACAGTATAAAACAAGTATTACTTTCGCATGACATCCAAATGATGATCTGGTAAATTTCCAGCTCCAAACGCAGCATGTGCTTCAACAGGAACAGCATCAAAAACAATCCGTTAACGTTTGTTATGTCTCTGATAATTTCACAAATAGTCTCATAACTGTTTGTTAGCCGGCGTATAGTGTGCTCGATAGAGTCTTCAGTAGATTCCGATTCCGCTACAAGCAGAAGTTATTTGAAATATACATTTGATTGAAATAGAAGCAACATTCAGGACAACGTTAACTGCATATTACAGAATCTTGAAAGTATTTAATGTATATATGTAAGATAGATAGATATTTGAAAAATAATATTGTCAAATTTAGGATATAAGTTTATATCTAACATAATTCTCTAAAAAGACAGTCATTTTATATAATTATACGCTATTACTCTTTATTTCCCTTTTTATGTAGAAAAAATATCATGAGCGTCATAATTTTCTTTTGTCATCTCACCTGCACCGGCGACAGTCCGTTGTCTCTCAGTGTGACTTTGTAAGTTTAATCTATCACTCTTCGGATATACGAAGGCCAGTTTTGGTTTCCTTTTATAATTTTCAAATAAATTTTCTTCTAGATCTGTATTGATTAATTTGAATATTAATAAGTAAAGTAAAAATTTTGGAGCCCTTTTTATAAAATTACACGGACGGAGAAGAATGAATTATAGTCTATATATCTATATATGGGCCCAAAATGCCAATATTTAATGAAGTAAACACACTTCATATAAGTTATGGGTCAGCGGCGACACTAGTTATTGAAAACACATAATAAAAAAGAACCTCTATAGAACGTCTCAAAAGTTAAACCAAGGTGATAAATTAGCTACTATTCAATCAACTTTAGGTCATTGTACAAATAGCGGTGCGATAGGCATGTCGTATTACTTATTACATGTCATCAGTATCTCAGTAATATCACATCACGCGCTGCCATGTGTGATAGTAGGGTAGACATGCGCAAAACAGCGCGCCATGAAGTGATGTAATATGGCATTACATTTCGTGCCGCGTGATATTACATTTTAGCATTACTTTAAACATCACGCGTAATGTCGCGTAATGATATTACGTATCGAAATGTCGTATGGTTTTACCTTTATTTCAAACATAACACGCAATTACACGTAATGCCATACAATACTATCACTCCTGCGGTATTGATATTTATATTAAAATTAGCTATCTAAACAGTAAAACAGTGTTTTACTTTTATATTATTAGAAAATAATAATTACTTTTGATAACAATTCTGAATTTTGTATAGGTACCGTAATACAGGTTTCATAGTACGGTAATAGTCGCAACAACATAAATTATACTACTATCTCATGATTTTGCAAAAAATTATATATGAATTTATTAATTAAAGCATTCCGTGAAATAAATAAACTAATTGTTATCATTTATCTGAGCGCTTTCTTGCTTCGCACTCTAAGAAATGTGCGTGCACAAATATAAACCTTATTACTATAATAATACAATTCTAAATAAATATTAAGCCACCCTCGTGAGCGAAGTGTCGCGTCACGACATGAGACGCACGTCATGTCGTCCTCTTCGCACAGCGCACGGCGCACGACGCTCGGCCGACAGCGGTCCGAGCAGTGTAATGTGATGTTTAGGTGTAATGTGTGATGTTTAGTTCAGCCGAGTGATGAGTGATTTTACAGTACGCGGTCGAGTGATATTACATGTAATACATCACTCGCATTACTTACACATGTCTACTGTAGGTTAATATCATTACGCGACATTACGCGTGATGTTTAAAGTAATGCTAAAATGTAATATCACGCGGCACGAAATGTAATGCCATATTACATCACTTCATGTCGCGCTGTTTTGCGCATGTCTACTACGATGTATATTCACCAGTTCTGACATCAAGGTAAATAATTGAGGTTATTTAAGATAAGTCTATCTATATAGTAAGTAATATCTCAAGTAAATAAATATAAGTACCTTCTAAGTTCCGTTTAATTGACATTTGTTGTAAGATATCGTTTACAGCTTCCAAAGCGGACAAGACAATTCCCGATAACGAAATGACTTGTAAAAAGCACAAATCCATACAGCAGCGCGCAAATATAGCAGGAAATGCTGAAATATGAACTTTTGCTATAATTATATTTTTTTCTTTTATGACTAAAAACATTGTTTTTCAACTTCAAGCTCTTTCTCACAGAAGCAGCCAGAACTTAGTGCCAAGACACTCTGTCTCTCCTTTTCGTTTGACGTCGAAACCGTACCAGATCAGATTTTTAATACTTAAATTTTGTAAATTACAAATGTATAATACTATGCATAACATCTTTTTTAATTATTTTATTAATGTATTCAATAAAGGCTTATATAATAAAGGTAATGGGTACATACAATTTATTCTCTTCCGGATAGTACAGTCAAATAAATATATTCCAAAGACATTCAACGTATATATAAAGATAAGATAATTTGTTCTTTTATCCTCTCTCGTACTATTGTTGGAACAGATGCTGTCATGAATCTGAAATAAAATAAGCATCTGAATATATTTGGCGATGGTCTTACTTAAAGTTTATTTATAAAATTAGATGAAAATTAGATTATTGATAACGTCAACAAATTAGTTAATTCTTAAGTATTTTTGTCATATTTATGATAAAAACGATGTTTTTATACGACTGCGACTGCTTTTTAAGCGATTTCAAAAAAGAGGAGGAGAAATCGTTGACTGTCATGTTATTTTTATGTATGTTACCACATAACTTTTTAATGAGTGAATCAATTTTGATGATTTTTTTTTAAAACAGCTGAAACTTCTCATGTAGTCCCATTTAAATTTAGTTAAGATCTGGCCAGTAAATTATTCATTATAATTCATGGATTTGAGGCCATCTTCGCACATTCTGACCATAAATGCAATTGCGGCCTCATTTTGTCATTTCTCCGCACTGATACATAAAAGCGACATCATGGCGTTGAGTTCCGACACTTAACAAACAATGTCTCGATTTCAGGCGGAAAATCGAGAACAGGGAAAACGTGTCCGTAAATCTACCCACATTCCGAAAGAATAAAAATAAATTATTAAATACTAAAAAACAAGAAATAAAATATTTTTTCCCGACAAATGAAACCGACTTCTAATAAAAAAACGTGTTCTTGTGTCTTTCTATCTATTTGATTTCACGTACAAAATATGACGTATGCGTCTGATTTGGTCTGGTCTGCAACCAGAGAGGTGTCTACTTACACTGCACATATGACTCAACAAACACAGTAATTACTGTGCTATGATGAATAGGTCTCGTGTAAGTAATTATACGCTCGCATGACTGACACCGACTCCAAAATTGAGAATTACGACTTAGGTGAACTGTAAGTGTTTCGATCATACGCATGTGTTGAGTCATATGTGCAGTGTAAGTAGACACCTCTCTGGTTGGATTGTATTTATCTATATTAATAGATAAATACAATCCAACACAGAGGCGCAGTGCGATGTGGCTGGTGGCAGGCAAAGTTGGGAGAGTACAGTAAGAATGGAAGCGAGGCGATTAAAGCGAAGTCGGCCGGCGCGGTGGCGGGATGTTCATAATATAGTTATAAATCTCATGTGTCTGACACCGACATCAAAATCGACTGTTTTTATGTGATAAGTGAATTGTAATTATATATTTTGTTGTTTTTTTAGTCGTAACCGTGAGTCATACGTGAAGTATAGATGTGTCCCATCTGGTAAGGAGTATAGGAGTGTAGACGCATATTGTAATTATATATTAGTATATGTCATATTTTGTAATTAAAAGCAAAGTGATAGAAAGTCGCAGACACAAGAATATGTATTTATTTTTAAACTTTTAGTGCATTTTATTTGAAGGGCGTTATTTTATTTGTTAAAAAATATAAATTCTAAAATAGTACCTTGTCTAATTGTGCAATAGTTCGGACCATTTGGGTCGTCCTTTGCGCTGAAGCTAAGACACTCACCATGACAACTACTGGTAGTGAACAGTTATTGATCATATACATAATATGCATTATTAATATATTTTTCGGCTTTTCATAATAATAATATTGTATTACTTCAGGAATAGCTTTATAAAGTAAATATATGTCTGAAATATATTACGATAAGTTCATCAGTATTGTTTCAGATCTGTCTTCTTGCGTTTTTGTTATATGAAATGTAGTTTATTTTCCCGTGTGGTACACAAGTACCACTATGTTAAAACATATAATCATTCCTTTGAGCGGAGATCGAATCCACAACCACCAAAATAATCAGATTCAGACTCAGTCTCTATGAGCCGTGATAGCTTTAAATATTTCTTGTGCTATTGAAGAAGTTAAAGTAAGTACTCGTTTTGATTTAAAATAAAGTTATATTTAATATCTTCATTGTATTTGAAAACAATGTCTAATCTATAAATTTTAATTAACCTTAAACCATAAGATTTTTTTATCCTGTTCCTAAGTTTAGTTACATTTATATCAGTAAGTAAAGTTTGCATCGTGAAACTGATGTTCTGATGTGCACTACATCTACTGCGTTATAACTACATACTGTCGAAGAACCTACTCTTATATATTGTATTATTAAAAAATACAACATTACTTAACTTTAATTTTTTTGGTTTCATATTGATAATCAAACAAATTTGATACTAAAAGCAATTTGGCGATACTAACTTATACCTAAAATATACTGTAGATTGATTTTCATACACTAACTGATAATTATTATAAACATATTCACTTACTTAAAGCCGCTTGTAAGATGACGCCTATTGCATACAACGTCTTGCACACTCCGCCCTCAGCTCTGCGCGCGTCGGGCGTGTAGGGCGCGACGCCCACCACGCGGGATACCCGGACGACCACTCCGAGCATGCCCTTGTACATGTCTCTTATATGTGTATATCTGAAATAAGATGGTATCTTAGTGTATGATTGACGGACTGATGCAGAAGAGGCTACGGGACGCCGACAGTTTTTGTATTATGTAAGCTTTTTGGTAGATGTCCCCAATATTACACACCACACACACATACTTCCTATTACACAGAACTAGGAAAGGATAACCAAAACTATTACGGCTTCGGGAAAAACTGAGGCTTTCCAACAAAAATATTTTCTAAATGTACATTAATAGTCATTAAGTCCACGCAAACGATAAGTTGTCTGTATTAAATATTTATTATTATCATACTTTATAATTACATTCAACAAAGTAAAGCTACAAATAGCTGTACAAATATTGTGAACCAAATATTTTGTATAAGTTGTAACAGTGTATAGTAATGCAAGAGAAATATACAATTTTAATAAATATATGTAATTATAAACGCGTATCATAAATTATTGTGTTTTTATTTTTTATCCTTTATTGTGTCTTTATAATGTCCAACACTTGCCGTTTAATTACAATTTCAGTTTATATCGTGACTGAAATAACAATAATAACTGAAAGGATGATATCACGAAATCTGTACTGACGGTATCTATTAAATAATAGGTTTTACAAAGTATAATTGTAATATATTTTGTAGTTGACTTCATACTGAGAGAAGAGTTAGTGACGTCACTGTACGTGCGAGGTGGAGTGACCCCAGAAGGGGCGAGAGGCAGTTGCGCTAGCGCCTGCGAGTCGAGGATAGAAATAAGCAAATAGAAGATTCCGATAGAATTCTCATAAATTTTGATTCGAAGTCTTAAAAATCAATACTAATAAATGTTCTGATTCTTATTAAGAAGTTTTTTATACAATCGAAATATTTACTAGTATACGAGATGTAGCATATTTTAAGAAATTAAAATTTCAAAAGTAATTATGCGACGCATCAATTTACATTATTTATTGTAAATTTTAACGATTTCGATTATCATTTTCTTATAAATATCGTTAATATTACTGCAAAATTCTCATAGAATCAAAATTGAAAATTACAAAGGAATCAAGATAGAAAAAAAAACAGCAAATATAATGATTATCGAAACTGACAAAAGTTTCAATTCAGTCTCACAATTAGTACTAGCGGCTGCCCGCAGCTTCACTTGGGCGGATCTTATGACTATAATATACCTACTACTTTTATTGCTACCCTACATTGGAATTTGGTTTCGAAATTATATATATAGCTTGGCGAGTCTCTTTAAGACCGAATTCGAGACACTGCGTATTGCATGTCGGAATTCACCGCCCCATTTAGTCGTACTGGAAAGTAAAATAAAGTTTAAATATAACCGTATCATCAAAGAGAAATCGAACCCATAATCAAAACATTTATTTTAAACGCTGTCTCACTGCGCCAGAATGTCTTAATACTCAATGACTTTTACTTGTCAACAAAAAATATCCAAAAGCTCAAATGGTCAACTACGTTTCTTCGCCAGATGATTGACATATATCTAATTCTTATATGCCAATGGAAAACACCCATCACGGTGAACAATTTTAGATAAGTGTCATTACTTTGTTTTTTAAAGTTAAGTAGGACTTACATATATGGTACTTCATCTCATGCTCCAGAGCTTTAATTGTTATAAAGGAAAATGTTCATCACGCTGAACAACTTTTGTTAATATTACATTGCTTTATTCCTTATATTTTAGCTAAGTATTCCATTTCGAGGTATACAACAAAAAAGTTTTATTCGAATCTGTTCAGTAGATATGTTTATGTAAATAGAAAACACAAAAATTATAGATTGATATTTTATTACTGTTCCTCTCAAATATATTTTTGTAATTTTTTTAATGTACAAACACAATGATTTAATATTTTATTATATGAAGGTTGTTTCTTTTGTTTTTTTTTCAAGGTTTATGGTTTTTCCCATATAGCGAGGTAGTCGGAGAGTACCTAGTATTAAGACACTCGAATGAAATCAATTGGATCGGAACTTTTCGTCTTTAAAATACTATTATTTCCCAGAATGGGAATCAAACCCAAAACCATTGCGTTACTCTGACTAATTTACAAGTTTTTTAATTTTATTTTTAAAGTATTTATTGTTATGCGTATTGCAAAGAATTATTATTTCTGTCACTGTCACTTCGCCACAACGGCATCAATATTTGATGGATACTCGGAAACTGACTTTCATATTTAACAAATTTTACTAAAGAAATCCTAGAGTCACTTAGTATACTTCAGCCTGAAACATTGCGTCCTAAGTAGCGGGACTCAATGACGCGTCGTTTTGTCCATTCCAGTTTTATCAGAGCAAGGGAAAGAAAATAATTTAAAAGTAATATTTCCTTCCAGTGGGGATCAAACCCACAACCTATTACATTTACAGTACGACGCTATCCCATTATGCCATCATAGTCATTTTACATGTCTGTACATAACAGAGTTATTTTACATTTTATGTTTTTATTTTATGTTTGTATTATACGTTAAGCTTATGTTCTCGATAACTTCATAATTAAGTAACTCACAGCATAAATTAGCCTTTGTTCCACTAAGAAAACTGTGACATTACATTGCTTCTTTGCGGTGTAGAATATAAACAAACAAACACACTTTCACGCTTATAATATTAGTATAGATACATCTATACTAAATATAATGATGAATATTCAAATAACTGCTTATTACTAAATGCATTTGTATGTGTACACGGTAAATATGGTAATTTTGTCTTTGTACGTTTTTCTGGTTAATCTCTGAAACACCTGGAACGATTTCGACGGATTTTCACTGCCAGATAGCTGACGTAATGAGGCATAACTTAAGCTACTTCTGTTCTAGAATTACAATATTTTTTTTATTGAACGCGGACAAAGCCGCGGGAAACACACAACATTAATTAAAAAGTAGTTATTTTAATATTACAAACAGACTCTAATTTTATTTGTTAGTATAGATAGGTCACAAAATTAATTAAATTATTTTAAGGTGATTAAGGTAAGGTGATTGTTAAAATAAAAACACCCTTGATTATTTTTAGTACAGTGCTAGTAACACTTAATTCTGGTCAAAAGAATCTATTTACGAATAAAAAAAATGAAAGAAATTATTACGTGATGTATCATGAAGCATTACAAAGAGTGACTTCAATAACATAGTTACTATTACAATAGGCACTATGTTATTGAAGTCACTCTTTTTCCTAATATAGTGGTATATTGCGTTTTGACTTCAACACGAAATTTTGTATTGTCTTCCAGAGTGGGGAGATGGAAATAATTATCTAACAAGCAATTACGATTACAGAGAAACGCCGTATGTCACGATAGTCTCAAGTAATTACTTAAAAATGCCTTTTTCAAAAAAAATATAATGAATCGCTACAGCGCTAAAGATGTTTTTTTTTTATGGAATAAAGGAGGCAAACGAGCAGAAGGCCCACCTGGTGTTAAGTGGCTACCTTCGCCCATAGACATCCACAACATTAAAGTTATGGATGCGTTGCCAGCCTTGGGAATGTAGGACAGAAGGAGGGAGGAAGGATGGGAATGGTGGGAATAGAGAGAACTGGCTTACATGCCATCGAACAGGAACACATCATCAGATGTTTGGCGGTTCGTCTTTGACATGATAGTGGTCGCGAGCCAGTCGGAGAACGAATCTCCTACCACCAAACTACTGGGCTACCCGCCTTTTACGGGACGCTACCCAGCGGCGGGGGGGAATTGTATTCTTAACCCGTCCCCCCACGGGAAAAGTGTATCATTGTTATCATTGCAAAGCCGTAGCATATACAATCAACAACCAATATTTGGGTCCCTCGTCCTCGTACTGCGGATATTCATTATTCTCATGTACATACGAAATATCTTGACCTCCTTTCAATTTAAGCACGACAGTTTAGCTTCTCATCAAGTACTGTACAAATGATATTTTGTGTTACTAAATAAATGAATGAATGTTACATCGTTTGTGGGTTTCGGTCCCCACTAACAGAATGATCAAATGTTGATTTCATTTCCTCGTTCTTCAGTAGTAATTACGTAATATTTCTCGTCACATTCAAGTGGAATTTATTCAAAACACGAAATCTATAAATAACTATTGGACCGATGAGCGTGAAATGTTAAGGGGAGGTAAGGTAAGTATATCGATCGAATATTTTGTCTAAGAACGAATACTCTAAAAGCTAAAAAGAGGATGATTTTACGATTTTTTTTTACAGAAACATCGGTATTTATTTTTAATTACTAAAGTAACTAAGTTTTGTTTGGAAGAAAAATGTAATTTCTTCTTATTTGGGTGGAATTTAAAATTGTCCTTTTAAAAATCTGATTACATTTTAATTGAATTGTACCTCCAACTATCGCATGTCTAACATTATACAAATCTCTGAATTTTTCATGAATACAGTCTTCTTAATCTTGACACGTTTATTGTTAGTTACTTATTTCAAAAAACAATTTTAAGTTTTACTTGTTCAGAGAAGAAAAACAAATATATCAACAAATTATTGTGGTTTTATTGAATCAAAATGTTTATCCCTAAACAGTTGTCAATGGCAGTTTCCAATTAATATCTGCCTTAGAAAAAAACCCGTGCAGTGTTCAGCTTCTAATTCTTTTTTGTGGAAATACAGCAAGTGATGTAATGAGAGTAAAATAGTGATCTCGTGGCTATCAGTTAAAGTCCCGAGTCAGCCGAAGCGAGTCCAACCTGTAACGGAATAAGGTTAAAACGATATACGTAACGCTGTATTATATTAATTTTGTATTATATTCTTTCCAAAAAGATGTAATTTTTTTCAAACTTAAATTTTTTCCATAATATTTTTAACTCATATTTAAATTTGGGGTACAATACATAAGTACAAGTATTGCGCACTTCTGAATAAGTACAAGTATTTTGAAAAAAGACAAGTCACGTAGTAGAAGTCTTTGTCTACTATTTGGGATTTTCCAATGGACTATTTGGGATTTTCCAATGGACATTGGTATCTTTTTTGCCAAAGCATTCTTTGATTGGCCACTCTTTGTTTACTACTTTTGGGACTAACAATAAATATCTGAATTATATCTTACCTTCCTCCATTTACAATGGAGCCAACTCTTGGTCCATAAGTTATTATGATAACTAAGTAGGATATTAGCATTCCAAATACCTGAAACCAAAAAAATATATTTCTTCGTTTTATGGTATTCCTTTCTAATTCGTATAAGCCGCGAGGAATGTAAGGAACAGGTAAATTAAAACAATATATTTAATTTATAAGCCAAACCTGAACCTATTGCTCCTAACTGAAATAGTGTTCTATGTATTTTAGGTTCTACAAATCTGTAGTCGATTAGAGATCTCAATATAAGTCAACTTCATGCGTTGTACTTACATATTATATTATACAAAGTGTTACCTTGACCAACAGTAGTCTGTCCAGAGTACACATATCGAGCGGCGAGTATTTGCTACTTTGTAATATCACTACACGCTGGAATAAATCCAGTTCGTTGCTAACAGCTAATGGCGGATCGTTCTCATACTTTAGACGTCTTAGCAACAGTTCTGTATGCTCCATCTGCAAGATGCGTACTTTCAAAACAACAATTATGGAATCTTTTAAAAAATAAAAAACCAATTGTGGTGCAGTGGGATTGCTTCTGACCGTAAGCGCAGTTGGTTGAGGGTTGTATTCTCACTGTGAACGATTATATTTAAATTATTTCCATTGTTGTGCTCTGGAAAGACAATTGATTGATTGATTGAAGACGTGACTCCCACCTCTCAACACGCGCGCACAATGTCTAGTAAATTTTAGACGGAAAATGAAGAACAGAGAGTCTGGACCAGTTTCTCTAACCACCGTCAATACGGTAATAATGGTCAATCTAAAGCAAACAATTGATTACTTATCTTTTCATTAATTATCATAATACGGATAAGTACCTCTGCGTGCGTTCGATGAAAGGTATCTACGAGTAGAAATATACCAAGTATATGGGCTACGGCGTGATAGATCAGAAAAATTGTTTCAAAACAAAAATTGCCTGCAAACAAATTAGTAATGTCAGTTTAGTCGTTAAAAGTAGTAATAAAAATATAGTTTAAATTAAAAGTCATGAGAAGGAGTATATTGAGAAAATAATACTAAAACTGAAAATTTTAAGATATTTTAAAATTTACTTTCATATGACATCCAAACAATAATATGGTAAGATGTCATCTCGAAATGCAGCATGTGGTTTAGGAGGCCCATTATCAATAACAATCCGTTAACATCAGTTGTGTCTCTGACTATTTCACAGATAATTGTGTAAAATTTAGATAACCGGCGTAGAGTGTACTCGACAGACTCACTTACTTCTGATGTTACTGGAAACAGAACTTAGTTAGTTTCTGAATTACTTAGGTAATCATCCATCACAAGTATTTATAACTGCCTCACTCTCTCCATGAAGTGTAGCTCATGGAGGGTGTGAGGCAGTTAGAAAGGCAGCGTCGTCATAGGTGTGAAGACCTACGTTTCACTGATGATAAAAGAAAATTAATAGATTGTAAAGAACACATTTACTTTTGACTTATTATTATCTTTGTTTCATGCTGTATCACACAGGCAAGGAGAGCAGAAGAAACTTAGTGTTAAGACACACCGAATTTACACATACACATTGCGTGTTAAGTGACGGACCGAAGAAAATGGAAGTATTAAACACAACACCACTCCTCAAGTGGAAATCGAATCCACATTCGCTTTTACGGTTACACCTTATGCCCCTGCGCTACGACTGGCCTTTGGAACTCAGATATGAATATCAACTCATTGATATGGTCATGGTTCGATATAATATGTGAAATGTGAAAATGATGTAGCTATAAGTTTTTTCTTAGTTTCCCTAATTTGTGGGTAGTGAAGATTTTAAATGAATATCAAATCATAATTTTTCACAATTACTTCGCATTTTTAGTACTAATGTACTGTAGATTAAATTTGTGTGCACCAGAAATAATTTATCAGCTAAAAAATTGATAATATTTTTGACCATATCTAAATTATAGAATATATATTTTAACGCACCTGCATGGACTATATTTCTTCGCCTATTAGTATTACTATGTAAGGTTTCTAAGTTTACTGTGTCATCTTTAGAGTACACGAAGGCAAGTTTTGGTTTTATAGGCGTATCATTCATAAATTTATTTTCTCCTGTGGTTGGTAATTTAATAACAAATATATTATTAAATAAAAATGTATGGTAAGCATTTTATATATAATAGCAAGTTATCTTTAGATAATACCAGAAATTTATCGAAAAGACTAAAAGTTTGAACAACACTTACCTTCAACATTTAGCTTAGTAGTCAACTGATGTAAAGTCTCATTTATAACCTTCAAAGTTACTAAAACTTTTTCAGAAAACAAGACTACTTGCAATAGGACCAATTCCAACCAGACGCGCATCATTGCCACAGAAACCTCAGCAACGGGACCTGAAGTGTTAATTTAAAGTTTCAATAAAAAGTGTTTTAAGTAGCTATTATAAATATTATAATTTAGGTCCACTAGTACTGTCATATTGTTGTTACATATATATTTTTTTTATTTTCAAGAATAGCTTACGGGGTATGAGGGAAAGAGAAGTGGATACTAGGTACTTTTCTATGTCGCATTTTTCATGTCTGTTGGAGATATTTCTAATGTTATAGGTTGTGATACTCAATTTAAATATCTTACACACTGTGGTAACAAAACATTTCTCTGAGTGGACATAAAAAACACAGCTTCAGATAGTCAGTTAAGCATTTATGCAACTGTATTACTAGGACTTCAATTATACGAATTTTACAATTTTGTTAAAAATATGCGCATATAAAGAATTTAACAATAAACCAAGTAACGAAGAGCCAATGCACTGACCACTGACTATGCTAAATATCGTACTAAATGGAGTATTTTAAATTGGATGGTAGATCCTGACTAAACGCTAAGATATAATATTGATTATGTGTATTACATAACGTACCATAGATATTTGACTTTTTTAAGAAACAATCCGATATGCGCATCGCAAAGAGTCCCACTGTATATATCCACACAAGATAATATGTACTTTTATCTCTGTGTACAATTCCATTGGAACGAACGTTTTCATGAATCTGAAAAAGATACTTTGAAATACACTTGCAATATGAAACTGATCTGACCTGATGTGCAACTAAGAGGGAGAAACTGGTTTCACGTGATTATTTATTACTTCCATATAAAGTGGTAATTTTCTACCCTCTTAGACTTCCATATCAGATATCTCAGACGTTTGTAATGTTTATCAACTTTGTATTTTGCCCTCTGAACACGCAAATGAACTGGTAATACTCACCACCCGAATTGGATACTTTACGTAATAAAATGAAACAATTAAAATATGACCATTCTGTTAACAGAGGATTGAATTCGTCATCATCGTACGACAGCGAATGGATTATCATGGCATTAAACATTTTTTTTTAAGATTTTCAAAGTACAAATAAGTACAAATAATAAAAGTAGTAAATGGAAATATCAGAAATTCCATACAAAGAAAGTTCTTTTCTTAAACCAAAATTAAAATATATAACTGTAACTGGTCATGTGGTTTATGTGGCACGTCGTGGCCCAGTGGCACAAGCGTGTGACTGTAAACGAACCCACAACCAGTGTTGTGGGTTCGATTCCCACTCGAGAAGTGGAAATATTTAATATTTCCATTTTCTTAAGTGGTCATAGTAATGTGAAGCAGTACCTTGTCTAATTTTCCGAGATTTCGAACCATATGAGCAATCCTAGTCCCTGAATTAAACACACCGAGCATAGTGACTGCTAGCATTAAAAAAAATTCGGTCACGCGGAGGACGACCAACATCGCCAGTTTCTTCCTGTTCTCATGAAATCCATCTATAGTTACGATCATTACTCGAAACGCTGTAAATGAGCCTGAAATATGTTATTCATCTAGTGTAAGTGGTAATTATGACAAATTATTTAGAATCAAGAAATAAATAAATCCCACTTGTTCCCCGCATAGCAGTGTAGTCTTAGAGAACCTAGTGAAAAGACACTCATTTCTTCCCTTTACCACCCGAAATTGAGATATTGCGTGTTAAGAAGTGGAACTTAACGCCGCGTACTTTTAGGAAGTACTTTTATATAAATAGTTATCTCTTAATTTTTACCCGAGCTTGTTAAATGAAAAATCATTGACATTTTTAAATCGTTATTAACGAATAACGATTTGAAAACATCACTACATAACCATGTGTTAGAACACTTAAGTCAAGAAAAATATTTTTCTTCTTCTTCGTCGTTACACTCTTGACAGAGTGGTCGTGGTCGTCAGTTAATTGTTAGTGGCGCGCCTCACGATCCAGCGCCATTCTTCGCGGATGGCAGCCTTCCTGGTGCATTCGTAGAGAGAACCCTTAGTGGCAGCCTTCACTTGACCAGTCCACCGCACTGCTGCTCTGCCGCGTGGCCTGTTGCCCTCTATTTTTCCCTGAATTACCTGGCGTTCAATAGTATTAGGTACTCGGCGAGAAATGTGTCCGAAGAAAGTGAGAATGCGAGCCTGAACGATGGAAGACAGACGTTGTTTAATGCCATGTTCATGTATGATGGATTCGTTGGTTCTGAATTCAGTCCATGATACCCCGAGCATTTTCCTCCAGCACCACATTTCGAGCGCGTCTATCTTCTTTTTCTTTTTCTCAAAATAAAATATTTTTAGATAGCGATAAAAAATAAACGCAACTGGAGTAGGGTTCTTAAACTAGTGGGTTCCGTTCTCGTTTATTTTATTAGTTTTCTAAAAACTTAAAATTGACAATGATGAAATGAGACAAAAGGATAAATTGATTTACTATTTTTACATTTCGTTTTATTGAAGATGTTCTATAAATTACACTTGTTTAGACTTAAGGAAAATTATTAATTGTAAATATATTTACCTTCACCTGTCTGATGCAGTAAACAAACAAGTAAAGCGTCAAATACTACACATAAGCAACTTACTTACTAATAGCGGTCTGCAACTTTGTTTACATGGACTTAATTCCCACCAAAATTATGACGAACATTTTTGTTAAGGCTCAATTTCTCTATATATTTCAGTATAGCTAGCAATTAAGAATGTGCCACTCTTCAAAATCAGTACCCTAAATCCTGCCTAAGCTTAAAAGGCATACAACAAAAAAGGTTTCATTCAAATCCGACATCCAATAACAGCTTTGACTTACCTCTTTTCACATAATGGTTTACAAAAAACACGCTTATACTTACATACAGACGTTACTGCGATGAGACTTAATACATAGAGCGGCTTCGACACCCCGCCCGGGGCTGTGCGCATGTAAGGCGCGGCGCCCAATACGCGCGACACGCGGATAACGACACCGAGAGTGCCTCTCTCCATGCTTCATGTATCTATTAATATATATGAAAAAATATTCATTTGTTATCTATATGATATGTAACTAAGAGAATTTAGTACGTGTGAGCCAATGACTAATGAATGAATGAAGTGAAAAGTTACTACATTTCAATAACTTATTGATCTTAATTTAGGATTAGGAGCTTATCTTACATAATTAAGCATGAAAAAATACTTTGTAAAATACATTATATATTGTTTGAGAGACGTAGCCCAAAACTTTATTTGACCTGAGCAAGTATATAAAATGATTTTAACATAAATATTTCCCGAAATTCAGCGTGACTGTAAACGTGACTGGTAGTCGATTACCACTCGAGAATTTCAACTCTTTCTATTTAATTATTCATTTCTTTGATTTTGTTATCGAGATAAAGCGCAGCGTTGAGTTCCGCTACTTAACACACAAAAAACATCCCCGAATGTGAATTCAACTCATAAACATCGCTTTAATAGTAAAATGCTTTTTCACTGCACTACAATAGCCTCACTTATAAATTTCGGTCATCATTTTATTTTTATTTTGTGTTACCTATTTCTAGACTTCTTTATTTACCTCGTGTATATGAAATCAGTCTCTGCTGTGACTGAAATAACGATACCACTGTGAAGGATGATATCAGCTCATCTGTACCGATGGTATCTGTCACATAATGGGCTTTATAAAGCGTACAAAATATATATGTACATAAATATAGATCAATCATTGCTTTTGTTGTGTAAATACAATATTGATTTACTGATAAAATCATAATACTTAACATTTTAATGTTAATATTCATTGTAACTACTGTGGCACAGTGTGACAACGTCTGACTGTAATTACTTGTCGCTGTGGATTCGATTCCCACTCGGTGGAATGTTCATAGTTTCATTATTTTCATTTTAGTACTCTAGTTAATAATATATTGTGCAACGTCAAGTTCCATCACTTAATATGTGCTGTCTCATATAAAGGCAGAAAGTGGATAACGAATTTGACACTAGGCTCTCCTTGACTACCCTGCTGTTCGGGAAAACGTTAACAAATGTCATTTAATTATAACTTACTTAAATGCTACATTTCGCTAATTTATATCAAACGATGATTTGCAAATAGTTTAAACATATTTAGTACTTACGAGTAAAATGAGAGAGCTTGGACGGTTTCCAAGAGGCGTGGGTTCGAATCCCGCCCAATTTTTATACGTCTTCTAAAACGTCTTTATGATGAATGTGTTCGTCTTCTCGCACGTCACACTCAGTTAGATACTTGTAGTTGGCGTTCACAGTACTTGCGACGTCGTAGCAACTAGCCACTACGGAGTTGTAAGGGGCATGAATAAATATTACTTTGAACTTTACGTTCTGTACATATTCTTTGATTACAGTGAAACCACTGGTGGTACAGGTTAGTAGCGAGTCAATACTTTAAAATTTTGTTTTTGACTATAAAAATATAACAGAGTTGTTCACAATTACTTTAATACATAATATGAAATACATAAGATTTTGATTTTATTAAATAGCTTTCTTAAATCATTATCATAATTTTATTATGTGAAAGAACGAAGTTTTTTGAGACTAGGTTCTGTCTGTCTGTCTAATCTTTTTTATACACTAAGAAGACTACTATTTTATAATATTAATTTGAATTTTTAATTAATAGCTTCACGCTATATCCCGCACACAGAAGGGTAGGCAGAGGGAACTTAGTGTTAAGACACTCCGTTCTTCACTTTCCGTCGAATTCGGAGGCTTGCGTGTTAAGTGGCGGAACTTAACGCCGCGCTTTACCTCGACACCAGAGCGAAGAAAATGGAAATATAATTTCCACTCCTCGAGTGGGAATCGAACCCACAACCAGTCGTTTACAGTCACACTCTTGTGCCACTGGGCCACGACTGGCCAATAATTTGAATTTGTATATTGAAAAGAAAATACCTGTATATTTCCTCGAGACCTAGTTTCTTAGTAAACGAGTTCGACTGTCGCCGGGACATATCGATATTGAAACTGTGGGCTTATATCAAGCTTATGTATATAGAGGCATACTCGTGTCGGCGAAATTTATGTTTTGTTTTAGTTTACTGTAGTGGAAAAAAATCGCAACACCTTTTTAATACTTCGATAAGTTTTTGTATGAAAAATGAAAAATTACTAAACACAGAACTCATTGTTACGTTTCAATTTTGTTTGTTTCAATAACTATATGTATTGTGGATTCCCATTCGAAGAAAAAAAATATTGAAATTACTTTTATTTCTTGAGTTTTAAAAGAGTATATATAAACTGCGATATTGATTCCACCTTCAACGTCTTGATTTGAGTGGAAATTGGTGGACGGTATCTTTTAACACTACCCTCTTTTAACACTAAAATCGTAAACCTTTTAGTTTAACTTCATCAAAATTTCCCTTATATTAGAATACCTATACGTACATATTTGTGTGCTTGGAAACTCTGAAGTACCTTTGTATTGGTATATTGGAAGATCATTGAAACCATTTACTTAAAGCTTTTAGAAGTTTTATTTAGGAAACAGCGTAACTTGTACTTGTATAGTACAACCGAGCGAATTTTGAATTAAGGTCATCGTGGCGCAGTGTGATATGCGTTTAACTATATATGCGATGGTTGTGGTTCGATTCCCACTCGAGGGTTTAAGTAAATTTTCAATATTTTCATTTGAGAAATTGATTTTTCTTGTTACCAAACAAGACAAAGGGAAGCATTGAGTTCCGCCACTCAACAATTATATAATATCTGAGACATTGTGAGTTGATTGGTGGAATTCGGTGGAAAGTGCAGAAAGGAGTGTCCTTACACTAAGTTCTCTCTGCCTACCCTGCTATGCGGGGAGGAAGATCTTTTTAAACCTGATATTAGGTGGTAAATATACAAACTGTTCAAGTTTATTTTCATAATTTTAAAATGTATTATATTAAAGATTATGCTCGTAACGATAAAGAGGGCAGAATAAAAGTACAAATTATATGATAAGCAATATATAGCTTAATAAATAATTTTATTACGAATAAATTAGCATTAAAGTAAATATACAAATAAAGTTAAGAGTCTAGTCTTTAGAGACCTTTAATACTAGATGAGGTCCGAATACATCTTCAAGGATATCGCGTCCTGGGAACCTTATGTTGGGAAGCTTCCACTTTAAGATGTAAGGTTTTGCATTTCCCGAGCCATCATCAAGATCTTCCGATTTCTCTGCTTTCAAAAGAGACGCAAACATAGATTCCTCTAGAGGCGGCAGTTCTGGTGGACTTGGGATTGCTGATAGAATAATTATTCTTTTTTCTTCTTCTCCAATCTCTTGTTCTTCTTCATTTTCATTATCACTTTGGTCTATTGGGTGTTCTTTTGACATTTCACTAGTTTTGACTTGTTGGGCATCAGTATTTACTTCAGGCTTCTCATCACTTGGTATGATCGTATCTAAATCCGTTCTTGGGACAAAGAGTGTAAGAGCTTCTGGTGGACTGGGAAGCTCTAATGCTGGTAAGGCAGATGTGGATGCGACCAAACAAAGAAGCGCTAGTAGAAACATCTGAAAAAAATAATATATTGTTTAAATATTTGTCTTAGACTTATGCCAATCAGTATTAAATGTAATCAATTTTATACAGCTTTTAATAATCATCCCAAGTGGGAATCGAATCCACAATCATCACGTTTACAGTCAGGTACCTTCTCACTGTGCCACTACGGCCGCACAATATTTATATATATAGTACTAAAATTATTTACCTTGTGTATTAGTTGTAGTGATAATGTCCTATCTCGATAAAAATCTTTAAGAATCTTCAAAGTATAAGTTCACTAAAGTGGACTTGTTTTAGAACTGATAATATTTATAATATTCAACGTTTTATATAAGCGCTTCATTATGAATACTACTCATTAGCAATATTAAGACCTGTTATGCTTTATAACAATATTTTAAGAATTACTTAATTACAATGTTATTAAGAAATTGTCATACCATGAATCACGTTACAACATTTTTAAAAGAAAAAAAACTATTTTTTAAAAGTATATAAGATAAAATTACTTCTAAATTTATATAGTAGGTTAATCTAAAAATATTGTTTTTACCCAAATTTACTTCAAATAAAATTAAAATTAATGAATGAAATGAAATATAAAAATATGACATGTTTTACATATTGTTGTCATTATAGTTTCACGCTGTATCCCGCACACAGCAGGGTCAGAGGGAACCTAGTGTTAAGACACTCCGATCCCCACTTTCCGCCGAATTCGGAGGCATTGCGTGTTAAATGGCAGAAATTAACGCCACGCTTTACCTCGGCACCAGAGCGAAGAAAATGGAAATATTTAATATTTCCACTCCTCGACTGGGAATCGAACCCACAACCAGTCGTTTACAGTCACACGCTTGTGCCACTGGGCCACGACTTGCCACTATTACACATATTGTTGTCATTATAAATAAATGCTATTCCACAAGTAAAAGTGTTCTACAATATTTTCTTAATGTATATATAGAAAATATTGTTGAACACTTTAAATAAAATTGTATAGTATATTCAGATTTTACTTTTTGTACTATTTCTATTAATTTCAACAGTTATTTTATAATATTTTAATCTAGTGTGACTGAAATGATACTTTCTCTCCGATCAATTTAGAGACATAACTTTATCTTTATAGTTCGAGAAAATGAAATAATTGTTTGTATGAAAAATACAGTATTCAATGTCTAAATTAGTATTCAATCCACACAAGGAAAACTGTTTTCACCTCTAGCCTGATGCACTTATAATCGTTAGTGAACTAATAATTTGTGAATGATTTTGACACTTGAACTTTTCGTAGAAAAGTTTCCTTGCTGCGTTTTCTATCGCATATATCAAAAAAAAAAATAATCTGGGGAACTGCTTACATAGACTAATATATAGACTTAATCTCACTAACTGCATAGATGTACTCTACAACTGTTTGTTTTGTTCTTTTTTCCACATAACTATAGAATGACCGACCAGTAGCAGATTTTTCGGGACGATACTACATAGGTTCCTTCAAAAGCATTTTCACTACCTAAAAAGTCAGCAATCGTCGATATTATTAAAATTATGTGTAGTACATAATATATACAAAAAATACTGTGATATAACTAAAGTTAACTTAAAATTACAACATACAATAACAAATTGATCCTAGTTACCGCAATGGGGGCTTTAAACATAAAATAGAAATGAATATTGGAATGTTTTAAAAATTACGCAAAAAAATAGGAAATAAGGGAAATTTACTCTTGAGTTTTAGGTTTTTTTTTTATTACATACTCAAACACTACAGACACCCGGTCTCGTATCCTTTTCCTTAATTCTTTGATTACAATTCTTAAATTACATTGACATGCCACCCAAAACTAAAATGACGTTTTAAATTACCTAAGCGAGTTACCCCCCCCGCGAACCGCCGATCCGAGCGGACGTGTTTTAAAGTGCTCCATATATTAAATCGGCAAACTATAGTAAATTGTAAAAAGTTTCGTTATATTAGTGCATAAAAGACTATACTATCCCTAATAAGGAACAGTGCCAAGTTTCTAACCAAAAAGAATCAGTTTTCATCATGTTTTTATAAGAAATATCTAAACAAACAAATTGTGTCGTTATGTGCAGTGTCAGTGTCCTTCAAAGACAATAATCAATGTCACAGTTTGTACTAAGAACTTTTCTTATGACGCTACTACTCAATTTTTTGAACTGACATTGCGAAGCCATGCGCGGCCTAGTGGCGTAAGCGTTAGAATTATATCCACTCTGACGCTGGTCGACGATCGATCCCGGCCAATACTGTTCTTTTATTTTTTGTTTTTATTTTTATTTTTTATTTATTTATTTATTATTATTATTTTTTTTTTTTATTATTATTTTTTTATTATTATTATTGTTTTTCTGTTAATAATAATATATAGATTATCTACTCTTATCGTTCGGATCGTATTGTTTTTGTTGTTGTTTCACATAAAATTATGCCACTAAAACGCACTCCGCCGACACCCCAGGCTCAAATGCAGCCTGATGTGCCTAAATCCTTTTCTGCTCCTGCACCTAAAACATCTGCTGCTGGTGACGACTCATCGAATGTCACACTACGTTCGAAAAGCACGCGAGCGGATTATGTTCATGGAAATTTGGCTAATTTCATGTCTGAAATGAAAGTTATGATGCAGGAATATCAGGATCAACAGAACCAAAAATATGACAAGCTCTTTGAAGCGGTGCAAGATATAAGATCGTCTATGGATTTTTTTGTACATACTTTAGACACTATCCAGACAAAGGTAAATAAATTGGAAAAAGAAAAGACAGAACACCTGAGTTATATTCACCAGCTAGAAGGAAGAGTGGAGAATTTTGAGCGGGAGGTCAGATCTACTTGTGTTGAAATCAGAAACCTACCAACTATTCAACCAGAACAGAAGTCGTTTTTAATAGATACAGTAGTTAATTGTGGTAAAGTTCTCAAAATTCACATCCAGCCATCCGAAATAAAAGATGCTTACAAGATAAAAACCAAGGATCCTGATCGTAAAACTGCAATAATTAATTTTACTACTGTTACTGTAAAAGATAAAATAATTAGTGCATCTAAAAAATACAATAAAGAGAACGGTAGGCTAACTACAGAAAAAATATCACTACCTGGACCGTCTAAGCCAATATTTATTTTCGAAAACCTAACCCCAAAAATGAAAAAACTATTTTTCCAGTCAAGAGAATATGCGAAAGCTAATGATTACCGTTACTGCTGGGTGGCTAATGGAAAAATATTTCTAAGGAAGAGAGATGGCGGGTAATTAATAAGGATTAATGGTAATAACGATTTGGCTTGCCTTGTAGATAACATATGACTATTTATATCTTATATTTTTATCTTTGTCTATATAATAACATTTTTTTGCTCATGCTTACTTACAATTTCACATATTAATTTACACAAGTACCCTTCTACTATCATACACATTCACACGTCAATATGCATGCACAGTCCAGTACATGTACATCTCAGGTTTACTCCTGTCCTACTTTACAACTACAATTTCTGCTCACATGTTTATTCGCCAATTGATAATGGATAGTTTAGTAAATGAGATATAAGAAACCACAATATTTGATTGTGACACCTGTTCCCCTTAAAATATTGGACTGCATATACGTCACTTAAAAAAATCTTTTAAAATATTACACTTAAATATTCGAAGTATAAATTGTAATTTTAGCGGTTTTTTGGTATTACTTAGTAGAATTGAAGTTCATATTGACATTATTATTCTATCTGAATGCTGGCTAAGCAAATGTCCCAATTTACCTTTGCTACCAGGTTTCAATTCATTTGCTTCTAATTTTTCTTCACAAAACGATGGCCTTGTGGCGTATATTAGAAACGGACTAGATTGTGATGTAACAGTACCAATATTTGATGATGCGAATTGTCTGTTACTTAAATTTAATCATAAATCAGCAATCATAGCTTTATATCGTTCACCATCTTATAGAAATACGAATACCTTCTTTAACAGTTTGAATAACATATTAATTCGCCTGGCTTCATTTACCACGATTGTTCTGGTTGGTGACATTAATATTAACATTTCTCCAAACAACAATGATTTACACTCTGATGATTACTTAAACTTATTAGCTTCGCATGCCATGATTCCTGTCCACAGGTTACCTACTCGTCTGCATAACTGTTTGGATCATATAATATTGAAATCACAATGCTCTGCAATCTCTTTAGTCCTTGACTGTTGTATAACTGATCATGCTCCCATATTCTTCTGCACAGCCAGTAAACGTAAATCTGCCAGCTTCAAACAGGCGTATACAAAAATAGATATTGTTTCTATAACAGAAGATATTAGTAAGACAGATTTTTCCACTGTTTTGTCATCTACAGATCCTAATTATGCTGCATCCAGCCTAGTTAAAAACGCTATCACATATTATCAAAAAGCATACTATACGAACTAATGTATCCAGCCGCAAACGTATAATTAAGCCCTGGATTACTCCTGGTCTTTTGAAGTGTATACGACATCGGGACAAACTTTATGTTAAAGTTAAAAAGGACTTGTTAAATCAAACTTTAAAAAATACATTCATTAGATATCGTAATTTTTGTAATAACTTATTAAAAAAAATAAAACGTGAGTATGAGCGTAACGAATTTCGAAAGACCAGGCATGATCCACAAGCGACTTGGAAGCTCATAAAACAGGTAGCAAATATTACGCCTAAAGCAAACTCTTCTGAAGAGCTATTACGCATATCTCAAAGCCCTTCCTTGTCTGTCAATCATGTGAATAAGTTTTTTGCAACATTGGAAAAAGTTTGGCTACTCAAGTAAGTCCTAATTACTCAATAAATTGTACAAGTAGATCCACCTTTTCAGAAACGAATCTTCACCCTGTAAAATGTATGGCCTTATTCCTAACTGATAACACGGAGATAGAGGGGATTATTGTGAGTCTTAAAGACAATTGCGCCGTGGGCTGGGACGAAATTCCTACGCTAGTTATTAAGTCAGCTAGTAGCACACTCGTGCCTATACTGACTTTTGTTTTTAACAAGTGCCTGTCTTCTGGTGTATTTCCAGACGTTTTCAAAAAGGCTCTGGTACATCCTATCTATAAGAACGGGGATAAGTGCTGCGTTAATAATTACAGGCCAATATCAGTTCTAAGCATAATATCCAAATTTTTTGAAAAAAATCTTAATAAAAGATTGCAAAATTTTCTTACCCAATTTAACATCTTATCTGACTCTCAGTATGGTTTTAGAAGCCATAAATCAACTGACGATGCCGTACTTGACCTTAC
>CM032427.1:434458-637898 GCA_019049465.1 Dryas iulia moderata
TAAACATTCGTACATTCGTACCCGGGGCAGAGGTGTACTGCTACCGGGCGCGTCCCCACGTGCGGATTGGGGAATTCCCGAGGTTCGCATTTTGCGACACAGGGTAGGGGTGAAATAAAATAGCTCCCGCGGACGAAACACAAACCCTAATGTTAAGGTCTAGCGTGCCGAGGACTGGAAGGCGTCGGGGTATAGTGACGTCGCAAGCGCTCCCCTGAGGATACCAGGTCCAACCTCAGGCGTATTTAGTGGCCTTACTCCGGCAACCGGGGCTCTGCCGGAGCGGACTGATTATTTCCCTAGGTTCTCGTGGGAACAGTATGGAGGCAAATATAAAAAACAATTTAAAAAACGATGATGAGAAGGGAGTAAAGAAGGCGTTAGAACGCCATGAACAACTGATCAATACCCTAGCGGAGTTTATAAAAGGAAAAATGAACGTTCACGGAGAAATTCGGAAATTGGTGGCCTCGCTAGGCAGCTCTTTTAAGAGAATCACCGGAGAAATAGAAAACCAGAATCTTCCAACTTCTACTGTAGAGGTTCAAACTTCTCCAACACTGATGAGATCTTATTCCGAAACAACAGCAAAGGATACCGAAGTAGACGAAAACAATAAGTTGTCAACACCTAAAAGCAGGAAAGTTCGCAAGGCAAAGAGGAAAGAGTGCACCTCACCTGAAGAACCGAATAAGGTTACAAAAATAAGAAGGAAGGAGATTGATACTGTGGAGCAAATTACGGAGCCGGAATCGGAATGGACGGAGGTTAAAAGGAAAACCACTATAAAAAAGAGAACACCTAAAAGAGAACGAACTAATGCGCTTATAATTCGTCCAAGTGAGAAGGTTCAATACTCTGACATACTAAAGCGGGTAAAGCAAGATCCATCAGCAAACCAAATTGGCCATTGTGTTGACAAAATTAGAAGAACTACTGCAGGAGATATGCTTCTTATTCTCACAAGAAAGGACACGGATAAAGCTCCAGAGTTGCGAAAAAAAGATAAC
Organism: Dryas iulia moderata; assembly: GCA_019049465.1. Classification (NCBI taxonomy): domain Eukaryota; kingdom Metazoa; phylum Arthropoda; class Insecta; order Lepidoptera; family Nymphalidae; genus Dryas; species Dryas iulia. Next base: position 435,469 of record CM032427.1, read on the forward strand.
TGACTTACTTGGGCAGGAAGCATTAGTACTAAGCAAAGTACCCGAACAAGACTTGGAAATAAAAGACCTAGAAGAAACAACGAATAAGCAGGAGATTCTAGAAGCGATTCGGAAAGTAGCAGGTGAAGCCTATGATGTTACCCCTGATGCAATTAAGGGTATGCGAAAGGCATACGGAGGAACTATCACGGCAACTGTCAGACTGGAGTCGAAACTAGCCACAAAAGTTCTGGAACAAAGCAAAATTAAGATAGGCTGGGTTAACTGTCGAATACGAAATGCACAGAAACCGATTAAATGCTTTCGGTGTTGGCACTATGGCCATCTTGCGAGCAAATGTACCAACAAAGTGGATAAGACGAATTGCTGCATCAAATGCGGGCCAACGAGACCATAAAATTGCTGAATGCGCAAATGACGCTAAGTGTGTCCTCTGCTTGGAGAGTGGAGACAATGTGAATTGTACGCATGTTGCAGGTTCTGGGAAATGCCCTGTATTCAGAGTAGCACTTCAGGCGGTAAGAAAATCGGCACAATGCTTAAAGTAATGCAAATTAACCTTAACCATTGTGAAGCTGCACATGACATGCTAATGCAGACGACTCGGGAACTAAAGTTGGACCTTGTCCTGATCTCAGAGCCCTATAAACATCTGGACAACGGCTCCTGGGTCACTAATGTAGATGGGAAAGTGGCTATATGGACTTGCGGTTCTACTCCATCCCAAAGCACGGACAACCAAATCGCCAACGGATTCGTGAAAGCCCATATAGATGGAATCAATTTCTATAGTTGCTACGCTCCACCGAGTCTCTCACTAGAAGAATTTAACATCCTCCTTGATACTTTAGTAGAAGATGCACAAAAGAATTTCCCAGTAGCGATAGCAGGTGATTTCAACGCATGGGCAACTGACTGGGGCAGCAAAACTACAAATGCAAAAGGGCATGCACTCATAGAGGCAATGTCAACTATAGACGTAGTCTTGTTAAATACAGGTGACGAACCTACATTCACCAGAGGCGAAGCTAGGTCAATTGTCGATATCACATTAAAGACATTGTAGATAGCCCAACAATGAATGCATCGAAGAAGGCGACAAATACTATCAGAAGAGTTACAGCTGCCTGCGATGCAACAATGCCGCGGAAGCGGAACATCAGCCGCCTACCACCAGTCTACTGGTGGAACGATAACATTGCCCAGCTAAGGAAAAAATGCATCCGCTCCAGAAGACTCTCCCAAAGATGTAGAAAGACACCTTACTTCGACCGACTGTATAAAAAATACAAGGAGGCACGCTTGATGCTAAACAAGGCAATAAAAGAAAGTAAAAGAAGCTCTTGGATGAAAATGCTTGAAGACCTAGAAATAGACCCCTGGGGTAGGCCTTACAAAATAATCATGAAAAAGTTTAAGAACCAACGCTTCCTATCGCCGAGTGACCCAACTGTGATGAAGAGAATTGTCACCGAGCTCTTTCCACAACAAGCAAAGCTGAAATACGGTATATTGCAGCACTCCAAAAACGCGATATTACCAGTGACTGAAATGGAGTTAATGGGTGCCAGTGACAAAATAGGGAACACCAAAGCACCTGGAGTAGATGGCATTCCTAACATAGCACTCAAAACAGCAGTTAAAACACTACCTAAGATTTTATAGACACTTATAACTCTTGTCTACAAGAAGGTACATTTCCTTCTATCTGGAAACGGCAAAGACTCGTACTCATTCCAAAAGGAAATAAGCCTCTGAATGAGCCTTCATCATATCGCCCCCTGTGCATGCTAGATTCAGCAGGAAAAATCTTGGAGAGGATAATCCATGGAAGACTGGAAGCAGCAGTCGAACCACTACTATCAGACTGCCAATATGGCTTCAGGAAAGGAAAATCTACCCTAGATGCAGTCGCCCTGGTTATAAACATTGCCAGGAAAGCAATAACAGGAGCTAGATGGAAGGGAGGCCCCAAGAAGTACTGCCTGGTTGCCACTTTAGACATCAAAAATGCTTTCAATACTGCAAAATGGGACGTCACAATGAAAGCCCTCTTAAACATGAAAGTGCCAAACTACCTGTGCAACATAGTGGCCAGCTACTTCACTGATAGAGTCCTTATATATAATACCGACGATGGACCAAAAGAATATAAGATCTCTGGAGGGGTACCGCAAGGTTCCGTTTTGGGTCCCCTTCTGTGGAATATTATGTATGACGGAGTACTCAAGTGCGACGTTCCATCTGAAGCGCGACTGGTTGCATTTGCCGACGATCTGGCAGTAGTTATAGTTGCTAAACACCTGGAAGAAATTAACTATACTTTCGACACGACATTCCAGTCGATCCGAAGGTGGATGAATGCTGCTGGGTTAGAGTTAGCCCAGCATAAAACCGAGGCTGTACTGATCACCAGCAGAAAACAATTAGAGACAACATCACTCAGAGTCGGCAATTACGAGATTACGACGCAGCCATATATTCGATATCTGGGCATTATGATAGATTCTCGTCTCAACCTCAAAAAGCATATCGAATACACTGCAGCAAAGGGAGTGTTAGTAGCGAGAACACTGGCCCGGCTCATGCCCAACATAGGAGGCCCGAAACAAAAAAAAAGGAGACTATTATCATCGGTGATTACGTCAGTGCTCCTATATGGTTCTCCACTCTGGTCTGATGTACTTACAAAACAAGAAACTAGGCGCAAGATTGCTTCAGTGTACAGAGTAAGTGCTCTTCGCATAGCTAGCGCGTTTCGCACTGTGTCTATGGAAGCTGTATGCGTGATTTCCGGAATGATCCCAATAGATATTTTGGCCGAGGAACGTAAGAAAATGTATCAAAGCACCAAAGAGGACAGAGACCTAACTACGCCACAAGCAAAAGCCGACGAAAGACAGAAGAGCATGGAAAGATGGCAGTTGACATGGGATACCTCGACCAAGGGAAGATGGACCCATCGCCTCATACCCAAACTAGAACCCTGGGTCAACCGCAAGCATGGAGAAGTCAACTATTATCTCACCCAGATGCTTTCTGGTCACGGCTGCTACCGAGAGTACTTACACCGGTTTAAACACGAAGACTCCCCAGAATGTCTAAACTGCAGGAGTAAAAATGAAAATGCTGAGCATGTGTTTTTTGAATGTCCCACGTACGAAGAAGCTCGACATACCTGGAATACCAAAGTCGGCACCCTCGTTAGTCCTGAAAACATAATCCAGATAATGCTATCATCTACATTAGCATGGGAAGAAACAAACGAATACGTGAAATACATATTGAAAGACCTACGTAGCAAAGAACAGGTCCGCAAAGCTGTAGCTTAAACGTAAAGCCAAGATGGAAATGCCTTTGCTAGTCGTCCCCTCGTGAAGTAATGCCTCGCGGCCATACCACGGGGGATAGGACGTAATGACGTCTGAGGGTTTTTTTAGTCGGTAGAGGCCACCCACGGGCGAGTCCGACATACAAGGCAGCAGATCAAGACCTTATGATACGGAAGCGTATTTTTTCCCTCGAAATAAAAAAAAACAGACAAAAAAAAAAAAAAAAAAAAAAAAAAACATAAACATTCGTACATGCAAACACACCTTAAAGCCATCCATGCGCATGAGCAAATACATGAGCAATTTTATATCTAGTTTAATTATAATTTAATATAGTTATTAAATTTATCTTGCTTGTTTATGTATTTTTTTTGTTTATTTTGTATAATTTCTTTTTCAACTTATTATAGAAAATTTTGTTTATATATAGTATTTATTTAAGTTAGTATAAGATAGTTGGAGAAGTAGTTTGCCACAATTTTAATTTTTTAATTTTTTAAATATTTCGCTTTATTATATGTAAGTTCAAAATTGATGTAACAATATATACCTTAAAGTGGGCGTTGACACTGCGCTGCAGTTATGTAACTTTTGCAGTTGTCATCGTATAGCTGTTAATGTGTAAGAAAATTTGTTACCAATAAATATTTTTTTTTTTTTTTTTTTTTTTATCCTATTACATTTACTATACTCTTTAGTTTTAGGTTAACCCATTTAAAATAAACGCAGTGAATTTGAAATATTTCGTTATATACGTGTTCTGTACTTAAATAGTTAGTAATAGTAAGCCAATGTATCATGTATGTATGTGACAGTGTATTGTCTTAATTATCCTTATCCAAATTTGCATAAAAGAATAAAAATTACAAATCAATAAACAATACAATTTTGTAAAATACTTACGCATTATACAAATAAAAGCATATATTATAAGATATCTTGCATCACAACAATTTGTATTTCTTTATTTAAGATTTTATTATAGCTTAATTTGAAAAGAAATATGCAAGCTACCCAGTAGGTAAAAAAATATAAAATATTTTAATTATAGTTGCATATAATATGAGCTCTTCTAACTTATGTACGTTAAATAATTGCTTCAAACAAAAAAATAATTGCTTCAAAGATTTTTCACTTACTTTTTTACATGTTTTTTACTTACTTTGACTTTGATCAAAAATATTAAAAAGTTTATATCGACGCCCCCAAGCAATAACCCAGTTATAGAATATTACTGGAAATTTTTTTTATTTCAAATTCGACATATATGGGCCTTGACTCATGTATGTATTTTTTTTTGGATTTTTTTAAATGTTAATTATAAAAATATGAACAATGAAAGATTTATTGCACGGAATTTCTACAACATTTTTATGCGACAAAAATAAAATTATACATTGTTACTTTTTAAATTTCATGACTAACAATTGGTATTAAAGTAATACCGTAAAATTAAACATGTTGAATTTTGGTTACTGCCATTACAAGTTTATTGCAGTGAAATATGAAGGAGATGTTTTTGGTAATCGTCAGGAAAAATATTTATATGAACTGTAATATACGATAAAACGTATATACTGGCGTAAACTTGCTCATCTCAAACACGTTTTGACCTGTATTGCAAAAACTCTGGAAATGCTTATGAAGGATGTAATTCAAAAAAAGCTATTCTGAAAAGTCTGTTGGTCCTGTTTGTGAATGTAAGATGAACTGTAGTGGTAGATTTAGTTTAACTACTCCTTTTTCAAACCCAAAAAAGACCAGTGCGCAACCTGCGCTACTTATGAACAAGCCTCTGCCTCGGAAAAAGAACTATTAGAAGAGAATCATATGCGTCACTTACATAGAAAAGAAAGGATAAGGCAAATTAAAAATGAGGAAATACATCTATTTGACCCAAACGAAAGCACAGTAGCAGTATTTGACCTACAAAAAGTTTTAAACATTCCTCAGTCTAATGTGGGGATTTTTCATTATAAACGGAAGTATCCTATTTACAATTTTACCATTTATGACGTTTTACGTAAAAAAGGTTATTGCTATGCGTGGCATTACCATGTAGCTAAAAGAGGCTGTACGGAAATTGGTAGTTGTTTGTTGAAGTTCTTAAAATCTGAACGTGAAAAAGGAATAAATACAAGATCATTCTACTCACAACGACAAAACAAAAATAGGTACATTTTCGCCTTATATGTCTATGCTGCAAAGACTCTACAATTGTACATAACTCACAGATTTTTTGAAACAGGACACAGCCAAAATGAAGGTGATTCAATGCATGCCTGTATTGAACGCAGTATAAAAAATAAAGTTATTTACACTCCGGAACAAATTTATAATATAATTTTAAATTCCAAAGTCACCGGAGAAAAGTACAACTTAACAGAAATTGAGCAGTCTGATGTTTTAAATATTAAAAAACTAGTAAGTCCTGCACATTGGCGTCGGGATACAAATGGAATATTATATAATATTATCCGTTGGTCTGATATCATGGAGGTTCACATTACGCCCTTACAACCAGGGAAAGTTTATTTTAAATACGATTTTGATGAGCAATACTTGGAGTTAGATACCTCACACTCAACCCAAATTAGACAACGGGGACGAAAAACTAAACCGAGCTCACCGACTGAAGAAATCGCTCTAGAGCCTGCTTATCATCAGCCTATTCCAATAAGCAAGGCACTCCATACAGACGTACTATCTTTGTGCAATAGTGGAACAATTCCAAGATACTGCCACAGTTTTTACCAATTACTGGCGTGTTCTCTGGATAATATTAACATTGTTACTGAAGAATCCTCTGATAATGGCGATTGATGACATTTAGTTATAATATTATCATATTTTTATGCTACGAGTACCTTTATTATAATTTTTTATATGATTTTAATAATTCAGAAGACTTATATATTGTTGTTTTCATACGTATTTGTTTTTTTTTAATAAATCTCATTTTTATGTTGGTATTTATGTGTAGTTTCGTTTCATAATCCTCTTCACAATACTTTCAGGAAATATCAGCATACGATTATTGCAATTCATGTACGTAAAAGTACATGTGGTACTAGGTTTTTACTGTTTAAAGACGGTTTAGATTACACGGCAATAAGCCAGTTTTATAACTTTGCTGTTACTCTCTTCTTTGAAAAAATTGCATAAATGACCAAATAAATAATGATTACTGCATAAGACAATTTAAAAAATACCGCAATAATCTTGTAAGTTGATATTACAGAATTTATCTTTATAATTCAATAAGGTAAGATACATTTACTGTTAAAACATAACAAAAACATTTTACGTAATATATACTTTTATGTATTACATAAATATTTGATTATCTTATTTATTTCTAATACTATTAGGTTACTCTATAAAAAATTACCTATTAATTTATGTATCTATCATCACATAACAATGACTCACTGTGAAGATATAGCTAAAAAACACAAAATAATTTCCCCTGAAAAATTTGAGTTTTGCGATTACTGGGTTATTGCTTGGGGGCGTCGAAATATTTTTTATTGTTTAAAGTCTGTGCTTGTCTCTTTAAGAAGGACGACATTTAGAGTAGAAGGAAATCATCTTTATCATTCGACTAACACGCGTTAGTTGGCTTTTATTAACATTTTATCCAACTTCATTAATGTTGCATCATATTTAAATGACGCTCAATATTCTCTTCGACTAAAGTAAATGGAACAATTCATTTCAAAAATGGCTAATAGACAATAGATACTAAGTAGATTCAGTGCCAAAGAACAGACTTCCAAACAAGTCCGATCGTCGTTAATAAATATATTAAACAAAAGAAAATTTGCTTAACGCTATTAAAAACCGTATAACAGTGTAGACAAAGAGAAGCTAGTGTCAAGATTCTCCACTGTTCACTTAAATTCGAAATATGTCATTAGGTGGGGGAATTCAACGTTACAATTTGGTAACAGTCGGACGCCGTCACGCTGTGCCACAATGGCTCCAAATTAAACAATATACAATATTATAATTGTTCTTTCCATTTGCTGGTTATTTCATTTGATATGTTTTTATTAAATTCTTAATAACTACAAGACTAAAGTTATAAAAATCACGATTAACTGATTAACAGTAAGAAAAGAAAAAAAAAGGCTTTGTGGTATTATAAATTGAAAAATGTTATTTTATTTTAATATTTTAAAAATTATGTTATTTTTTAACTATTTTTATCACAATAAAATAAATAAAATATGGACACGTGAATATAAAATGTTTACACTAGATATTTTAAGTTAGATGGCCAGGGAGAACGGTAGTTTGCATTTTAAGACATAAAAATGCTGAATTACTAATGTACGGTTGTACCGTACAGGGTCTTATATTTCCGGAACACTTTTCAGAGTCTTCTAATCAATTAAAAAAATCTCAATATTAAACAGAGATGCTAAGATAGATCCGGTAGGAGGTGGTAGCTCTGGTGGACTTGGTATTGCTGATAAAACAATAATCTTCTTTGGTTCTTTCTCAACTATTGTATTTTCCTTTATTTCATTTACTTTTGCTTTTTCTTCTTTGTCATCGTTGATTTGGTCATTTAACTGGGTTACTGTTATTTCAGTATTTTCAGCTTTTTGTTTCTTAGTGTTTGCTTCAGGAGTTTCATTATTTAGCACGATCGTGTTTAAATCCGTTTCTGGAGCAGGAAGTGCAAGTGCTTCTGGAGGAGAGGGGAGCTCCAGTACTGGTAGGGCGAATGTCGACATAATCAAACAAGATATTGTCAGCAGAAACATCTGAAAATATATAAGACGTATGTACTATATGCTACATTTTGAAAAATATGACTTTATAAATTTCTTTTTTTCTTTAATATCTATATTAAAAATCCTCGTACCTTGTATATTAATAATAGATTTGTTAAGCCCAAGCAAAGTTAAATAATAACACAAACTTTTTCAATATGGGAGGAACACTGAACCTAAGTAAATTTAATCAAAAAGTGATGTAATTGAAGGTACTCAAAGTATTTATGTACACAACATGTCTTTATAATAACACCTAATAATATAAACTGTGTTCTTTATTAGTTTGTAATGAAATAATAAGAAATATAGTAAAGTGTAGTTTAAAATCGTTAACAAATTATTCTAAAGAATGACGTTATAGTTATCTAATTACTAATTTCATTCTCTAATTAATTACTAATTAGGGAATGAATTTTGTTCTTGTATCAACATTTAAAATTATTATGTTAAATACTAAAATAAATATTTCACTATATTAAAATAAATATTTCAGTTTTTCAAATTATGGAAGGCTACAATTTATCATGCTACCTAATATATTCATATTTATAGCTTACTTGCTTCCAACACTACTTTGACAGTTTTCCGATATTAATATATGCATAAAATATGTATAAAAATATTTGTTAAGTAGGACAACATTTGTGATATATCTACTATAAGGTACAAATAATATTGAATATTCTGAATCAGTAACAGTCTATTGATATCTAAAGTCCTACTACATTATATACATTGCTGCTCATCGATTATAGCTTCGAGCAAACTAAAAAACCCAATGTACAGGTTTGTAAATTGAGTTTTTTTAAATTGAACACTCCGTCTTCTCAATACAATATTTCACAACTTGACATTATTTAATAAAAGGACTTTACATACTCCTTGAGATACCAATATTGTACTTAAAAATATGTAATAATTTAATACAACATCATAAATAGTACACCATACGTAGGTACCATAATGATAGACAATATAAAAGCCGACTACTTTGTTTCATCTATTTGATTAGATAAGATTACTATTACTGTCTCTTAGAGATTAAAACATCAAGCCCTGCTTTACCCCGTTCACGTAGGATTTCATGACTTCTCCTTTACACATTTTAAGGAAACAACACGCCAAATTAAAGCCCTACAAATCCTACCTACATAACCCTACAAATTTCGACTATCCGAAGAATGTTATATATGTGGGCATAACTTCTTTCGTTTTTACTTGATTTTACGTTTTTCAATTCGTCTATTAAGTAAGTTCATTGACATAATATAATTGATACCACACCCCCAAAAGTATTAGTGACTGATATTTACATCCATAATTGTATTATAAAAGCGAAATTCTGTCTGTTTGTCTATCACGTTTTCATGGCTAATCTACTAGTCCGATTTGTACGAAAATTGGAATGCATATAGTTTAAGATTGTTGTCATGGTCAAGCATAGGCTACTTTCATTTCAAATATCAACACATAAACGGTTGAAAAATAGGGGATGAAAGTTTGTATGAAAAATTTATACTTTCTAACAGATTGTAATGATTTTGACATAAAGATAGTTTATAAGAAGGAGTTAAGCATAGGCTACTTTATTTTTTAAGAATTCACCCATAAGGGTTGCAATATAACAAAATATCGATAGTCGCGTATCTTGTGAAGCCGCGAGCGGGCCACTAGTCAACATCATAAATAAGATAAACTTTTAAATCATAAACATCTCATCAAATCTTAAATCTTAAACATCTCATCATCATAAATATAGATAAACTTTTGTATAATATTTAAAAAAATGTATCTAAGTTAATAAACTATATATTCTCACGAATTTTACGTTATTGGGTCCTTAAAGACATTATGATAATTATAATTATGCCATTGCGCTCATTAGTAAAGTTAATTACAACACAATTTAGTATATAAAGTATTTTGGACATTTTACTAAGCATAGTCACATTTGTACAATTGTACAACACAGTCAATATTTCTAGAAGAACAACATAACACAAGTCATCATGAAATTGGTAAGAAAACTTAACTTTTATATAACAGAATTCACTTTCTATCTGATTATTATAAGGTTTCATAAAGATGAAAGCCTATATTGTCCCAAATAAGGAATTGGGACAAACTGGTGATTCTTAGTCTACTTTATTACAGTTGGTAGTATTCGTTGGTCTGCTGGCTGTGGCCGCCGCCGCTCCAAGTGTAGACCCAGAGGTCGCCGCCCGACGAGCGCTCCCCGCCTTAGAGCACGAGGAGGTACATGACGAGTTCGGACAATACGCTCTCCGCTACGTGACGGCTGAAGGCACAGTCGTGTCCGAGCGAGGTCGTCTCGTGCCCGCAGCGGACGGCTCTGGATACGTCATGATTGTAGAGGGAGAAGTCTCTTACGTCGGAGATGATGGGAAGACCTACGTCACCAAGTACACTGCCGGTCTCGACGGCACTAAGGTCGAAGGCAACCATTTGCCAAAGGCCCCTGAACCTGTTGCGGCTTAGATTCCAGTGGCGATTGAAAAATAATAAATTGTATATAAACTCATCTTTGTTGCAAAGTTTTTTAAGAAACCTCCTGTATTCCTAAGTATAATTTCTATATGATTAGTAAACATTCTCTAATATGAAACATAGTATGGGCATTGATAGTTTTTTACAAGAAAAATTCAATCGGAAGCCACCAAGTCACACACCATCACATTAAACTAAGTCTAGTTATTCCAAATGTTGATAACCTATACTTTAATTTTAACAGTTTTTTTTCGTATTACTTACTCTATATAAGGATCTTGCGTAAAACTATAGCTTACATAAAACTCTTAGGTCCTATTAAGATTCTAGGGAATAATAAATTTATTTTTAGTGTTAAGAGTTTACATTTTTCATTTTTCAGCTACCTTCATCATCTTTCAAATATTTAATCATGTTTCATAATTTATTCCACCATATCGTATAAATTATCGCTAGATATTGTGTGTCCATCATATCATTGCAACCTATAGCTATTATGAGAACTACAGATATGAAAATCAATGAGAAAACAAGGGTATGGTTGTTATACTCGTAGAATATTCCTAGAATGTAGAATATTCATAGTAGTTCCTTTATAAGATTTTCAATTTAGTCTTAAGTCACGATTACTTCTAAAGTTAGAGTGTCTGTTTGAAATATTAAAATATTCGCTTTACGCGGTATACATGCCAAAATATATTTTTTACTATTTTTATGTTTTTCTATTTTGTACTTCAAACGCTATATAAATGTTGGAGAAACTTCTTCAAAGCAAAATAAGGTATTTAGAAAAGTTTGAGGTAAAAATACAAAGTAGGTTTTAATTTTTAGAAAAGGAATTCGTTTATGAAAATCTGGTTGTATTGACAACATAATAGCTTTATAAGTTGTTATAATGTGTTTCATTAAATAATTATTTGTAGTATAAAGCTTCATGATTTATAAAGAACTATATACATACATTTATTTTTATTGACTTGTATAGTGGCCAGTCGTGGCCCAATGGCACAAGCGTGTGACTTAAACGACTGGTTGTGGATTCGATTCCCACTCGAGAAGTGGAAATATTTAATATTTCCACTTCCTTCGCTCTGGTGCCGAGGTAAAGCGCGGCGTTAAGTTCCGCCACTTAACACGCAATACCTCCGAATTCGGCGGAAAGTGGGGAACGGAGTGTCTTAACACTAGGTCCCCTCTGCCTACCCTGCTGTGTGCGGGATACAGCGTGAAGCTGAAAAAAAAAAAAAAAAACATATACATACATATATTTTAGTAATTATCTATGACCCAAATGCTATATTACGGAGGTTTTTGAGCAATATTGAACTATGATCGGCTTTATCGATCCTTCATACATCCCTTTCTGTGTCTTCTCTACAGCAATATCGAAGAAAGGACTAAAAACAAAACCGTTTGTCATTATTTATTTTTATTGACTTGTGTACTTTAACTGAAGACGACTTTAGTGTTTTTCCTATTTGTTTTCATATTTGTGTGATAGTGAAGGGCTTAGACATAATAAAAGTTTGTTTGCAGATGGCGGAGAGATGTTAGTAATACGTCACTCCTTTTTTTTTGTCTCTATCTATTTAGGGGTAACTCTTTGAACTAAATGGAATATTTTCTCATACGCATTTTTCCACCATAGCAAGGACACTAAGAGTATCGAGATCCTAACTACTCCATTCTCCTTCTACCTTCTGCCTGATTTCAAGTCTTTGCGTATTGAATGTAAGAAGAACTCAACATGCTAGCCTCCGCTCTCAAAACTTCCATTGTGCCGTACTCGCTGTTACAGTGAGTCGTATACTGTCCAAGCCGCGAAGCTATGGAATAAGTAACCACGATTCATAAGACAATCTAAGTCCTTGAATGTGTTTAAAAGTAGGGTTACAAATTACTACCTTACGATGTAGTCTTTATGTGTATGTATGTGTATGTTTTATGTATAAGTAAGTGTATGTATGTGGATGTTCTATGTTTAAGTAAGTGTATGTATGTGTATGTATGCATAATGTATATATTTATTATATGTGTGTATTTTATGTATTTTATGATATGGTGTATATATGTAGGTTTAAAATAATACTATATAGTATTCTATGTTTTGCTCAGAACGCACTTTGCCCGCTCTTGTGCTCTGTACTCCAATAGTAGGTTGCCTGGAAGAGATCGCTGTAAGTGATAAGGCCGCCTTTTCATACAATGATTTATATATAAGATCTTCTTGTGTAAAACTGTAAAATTATTTGTGTGAAATAAAGAGTTTTTATGTTATGTTATGTTATGTTATGCTATTCTTACCAGAGTGGGGAGAGAAGGAAATAATTGAAGTATTTTGTTTCCTTTAGTAGGCATCGAACCCACAACCTTTTCGTGTCTCGTTACATATTGCCTTAAAATGGTATAATGGGTAAACCAAAAAAATATATATTGGGAAATTAATCTTAGTAAAGGGTAGGTTCCCTCTGCCTACCCTGCTGTGTTAGTAAATCTAGGTCCGTCCAAAACTTCGAAAGGGGTATGGGGATAAACACACATAAAACACTAGCTGTGCTCGCGGGGAAAAAAGTGAATCTGCAAATTTAAATTATATATGTATGAGTGAGTACGTATGAAGGAACATAAAAATGATATATGTACATAATACATTGTATTATTTATAACCAGTCTTGGAAAGAACTGCCTTTCTTTTATATTTTGGTATATTTACTCTCAATCGGATTTAGGGAGGTTTTTGTTAGGTAACTTAAAATAACCTTTTGTGTAATTTAATAAATTGATGGTTATTTGTTTTTTTTTTATTTTTTCCACTTTAGATAGGTTTTTTTAGTCAGATAGAAGCTAGTGTCTTAACACTTTGTTCTCCATCTTCACTTTTCCTTTGAATTCGGGACATTGTGCATTGAGTGGCGGAACTTTACGCCATAAAAGCGTAAAGTTAAAAAATAAAAACAAAAAGATTTATTTTACTTCACTGCCAAATAAGGATTAGTGTTGTTTTACTAATTCTTAAGTAATTTATGATTTTATTCGGTACAAAACGTTAAGGAGACTTTATTTTTAAACACTTAAATAATTAAATACTACAGACACCTGATCTCGTATCCTTTTACTCTTTATGAAGACAATTCTTAAATTACATTGACATGCTACCAAAAACAAAAATAACTTTATATAATTTTAAAAATATTATTTTTTGTACATTTTTTAAAGTTACGTATTTGTATTACTTTTACAACATTAATTATATCATTAAATATTTAAGTCTAGGTTTAGGTGTACGGAACTTGGTGGCGGGAATAGGGCATGACCGCTATGGACGAGGACGTGACCGTTTCATTTCTGTTAAAGAGTCTTTTAACAAGTAGCTTTTTAAGTAGTACATCTGTACCTACATAATAATTATATACAATTAGGTCAAATCTAGAAATTTCTTATTTAAAGCTTATGGCTATATGTTAAAAGATAACTTAGCAAAAGAGAGAGACAAAAATATTTAACAGAAAGCATTCTAAATCCCTCTTTAAATGGTTTACTTTAACGTCTAGATCTGTCTTAAATCTAGACAAATCGCCTATTTACGATAAAATCTGGTTGGAAATACAATTTGTCGGCTAAATAATGTGATTTCTTCGGTTTTTCCAATATTTTCCGTATAGCGGGGGCTGCAGAGAAAACCTAGTGTTGAGTTTGAAATGGTATAATTGCTAATTTGAATCCAGTTTTGACTATTAAATTTTAGTAATTTAGTAACATTTTGTGTTTATTTTTGACGTAAGTCTTCATCTAAACATTTAGGTTTATAGCTATTTTGTCGATCTCATTATGCATATTCAGGCACAGGCGTGCGCAGTGTAAGAACCTAGTATCAGGACACTTCGTCTTCCAATTTTCGCCCGAAATCGAGACATTCTGTGCTGATTATTAACTCAACGCTCCGTTTTGTCTTAGGTATCAGAGCGAAGTAATAAAAATTTAAGTAGTATCTTACCCCAAGTGAGAATCGAACCCACAACTACAAAAAAATATTACTTTATCCGATATAGTTATATGAAACGCGTCGTTGAGTTCCGCTTCAAAATATACCGTGACAGACAAACAGACAGACTTTCGCATTTATAATATTACGAGTATATTATAAATGCGAAAGTCAGTCTGTTTGTCTGTCACGCTTTCACGACTAATCTACCGATCCGATTTGAATGAAATTTAGAACGAAAATAGTAAAAGTTACTGGGTCTAACATAGGCTATTTATTTTTGAAAAATCAACCTCTAAAGGGTTGGAATAGGGGATGGATGTTTATATGAAAAATCTAAGCCGCTTGACCGATTATAATGAATATTGGCATAAATATAGTTGATAATTCAAGCTTAAACATAGCCTACTTTATTTTTTTAAAAATACACCTCCGAGGGTTGCAATACAACGAAAGAGTTGTGTAGTTTACGCGGCGAAGCCGCGAGCGGGCCTCTAGTATTTTAATAAAGCAGAGAGTGGAAAACCTTATGTCAATTTACTACAAAAAGGCGTTAGACGAAGACGAATAAATGAAATTGATATTGACAAATACATGAGGTTGACATTATTTTAAGTTGAAAATCTCAATGTAAAGAAAATAACTTTTTAATTACAATATTTATATATATTTAAACTTTGTTCGCTAACATTGACATCTTCTTCAAGCAAATTTGATTTCCAATAACTAATATACATTCTTTAAAAGCTGTAAAACAAACAACTAATCAAATTGTGTGCAGTATTTCACAGCAATATTTCCATGCAGAAAAACGACAAATACGATGAAATTCAAAAAGGCGTCTCATTTTCAATAATTAAAATTCACGAGTCATCTGAATTTTTTTCATCCTGTAAATAACATACGATTAAAAAGATACTCTAAAAACAATTTAAAAACGTGTAGAAACGTGTAGTGTGGCCATACCATACTACATAATGTAAATATTTAGATTCTTACATTATTTTATTTGCTATTGAGTCAAGTTTTGGTCCATAAGTTACTATAATAACAAGGTATGTTATTAGTAATCCAGACATCTAAAACAAAAAAATATACATTATATAATTGATTAGAATACTTCTGCAGGAACCGAATAACATTAAAGCAGATTTACGTACGAAAGTTTAGATTTAAAAAGATTCAAATTTCTTTGTTAACGTAACTTTAAGCTGTATTCTTGAATTTTTTTTCTAAAAATGTTGCAAAAGGTTTTAACATAAGATTTTTACCTTTACTAAAAGCGATCTATCCAGAATGCACATATCAAGTGGCGAGTATGCAGTATGTTCTAATGTCAGTATGCGCTGAAATAAGTCTAACTCATTGCTTATAGTTAGAGAAGATTCGTTCTCATACTTTAGCCTTCTAACCAATAGCTCTGTGCCCCCCATCTGTAAGATAACTGCTTTGTAAACAATTAATAAAACAACGTTAAATTTCAAGGAGTTTTTTTTAATATTACAACTTGGATACCTCCGTATGAGTTCGATGAAAAGTATCCACGAGAAGAAATAGACCCAAGATATGCCATAAGTTGTGGTAGACCAGATGTACTAATTCAAAGCTTAAATCGGCTGTAAGAAAATTAAAGTATATTTAAGATTAAATGACAGAAACATATATACTAAAATATTAAAGAAACCGGTATGACGACATAATGATAAAAATAACAAATTAATTTATTTAATAAGCAGATTTAGAAGTAGAATACAAAATTTAGAAGATAGAATAGAAAAAAAAAATGAAAAAAAACATTAAATTGAAAGAAACGAAAGTAAATATAATGTAAATAATATTTTTAAAATGTTATATAAATAAAATAAATTAAAATCAATTCTGGTCAAAACTACATTTAAAGAGAAAGACTAATGCTAGTTTGTATATTACTTTCGCATGACAACCAAAGGATGATGTGATAGGTAACCATCTCTATATGCAGCAAGTGGTTCAAGAAAGCAATTATTAACAAGAGTCCGTTAACATCGGTAGTGTCTCTGACGATGTCGCAGATAATCGTGTAACTTTTTGATAACTTGCGTAGAGTGTACTCAATAGACTCGTGTACTTCTGATGTCGCTGAAAATCAAACTTATTTTTTTAAAGAAATAGCTTATCATAAGAGAAAATTATTATTACAGATAGATTTGCTTTTGCTCTTGTTAAGCGTACACCGTGTTCGTATCAATTCCCATATAATAACATGATTAACATTAAATATTTAACATTATATTTGGTTATAAATAATGATGTAAACTTGTAGCAAAGTAACGAATAAAAAGAAGCCATACTACACTAATAAGGGACAAGTGAAGTTCATAATTAAAAGTAATTTAGACCTTAACAAAATGATATATCCTTTACTGTTATAAATGCAAAAGTAACTCTTTCTAGACGTGATTGAGTATTATACAGCTGTATGTTACTCAGTCACGCCTAGTCTACTAAATTGATTAAAATTAAATTTAGCACAGGTATGGTCTAGACACTAAGAAAGGACATTACTACTTTTTAATTCAATTAACGGACTGCAAGGAGTTGAAATAAGAAATGAAAGTTTGTATGGAAATTTATTCACTTTTAAAGAAGCTTGCGTAAGCAAGCAAGGCAAGGCGAAGCCGCGTGCGGGTCGCAAGTATAACCTTACTCAATTGTTTAATTCTAATAAAATTAATTCTAACATAGCAAAGATTGTTTAGCCACATTAACATTTTATTGAAATATAAAAAACAGACATAAGATTTTTCATGTGGAATTAAAAATCAGCTACACTACATTAACAATGAAATGGAAATTTCTTCTTAGCAAAATTTGATGAATATTTTAAACCTAGCATTCACAGCTTGTGGTTTATGAAATTAGAGTAATAAGAATAAGTTTATTTAAAAAAAAATCGAGCGACAACTTAAAGAAAATGTGATCCATAAGCGACAACATCATAGTGTGATTCTTTATTAACAGTACGTTATCATATCTTTCATGGTCTCACCTGCATGAGCTATATTCCTTCGCCTATTAATATTGCTATGTAAGTTCTCGTAATCTATTATGTAATCTTTCGAGTACACGAATGCTAGTTTTGGTTGAATCCTTTTGTTGTTCATTAACTTAGTTTCTTCTGTATAGAAAAAGAACATTAATAAATTATTCAAAGTTTATAAAAAATGACCTTTAAACTTTTCTTAAAGGTAGTCAAGGTAGTAAAAAACTCCGTTCTCCAATTTCCACGTGAATGTTTAAAAATATAAGCAAAGTATCAAAATACGTTCAATCAGGTTAAAATTACAATACTAAAAAGACTGGTAATGCAACACGTGCGTTTTATACAAACTTGGAAGCTAATCCATGATAAATCTTTTCAGCATCACTGTTTTTCCTACATAGCGGACCTCCATCCTCCACTTTTCACCCTAAGTCTCTCAACTTAGGGTGAACAGTATTGAGTGGTGGAACTAAACGCTGAGCTATGTCTTTGGTGCGTAGAACGAAGAAATGACAATTTAATAAGGCCTTTAAGTGGTTTTTGTCCCCACGACCACTGTATTTACAGTCAGAGGCTGTTCCACTACACCACGACGGCCTTTAAGTTTAATAAATTTTAAATAAACTTGTTACAAATAATAAAAAGTAATTTTAAAATTTACCTTCGACATTTTGGTCATTGGATAACTGATTCAAGACTTTATTTATAACTTTTAATGTTGCCAAAACTCTTTCCGCAAATAAAATGACTTGAAACAGTATCAATTCTATCCAAATACGCACCAATGACATCAAAATGAGAAGAACATGATCTGAAACTTTAAAACTTATTAGATGAGGACATTTTCTTTCGGAAAACGTAAAAAAATTGAACGCAGCGGGATTCGATCCCGTTCTTTTTGAGAACTGTCCAAGCGCCATGCTTTAATGTATCTACAAAATGTTTGCTATATACTTACAATTACTTGTGTTTTTTAAGAAGCAATCCGACATTCGTATTATAAATACTCCTGATATATACGTTGTGATAAGGTAATGTACTTTTCTATCTCCCGATGCACATCCGGATACAGATACAATATTGCGTATATTGTCATGAATCTGAAAAGAAATACATTTTTTTTACAGCTTCACGCTATATCCCGCACACAGCAGGGTAGGCAGAGGGAACCTAGTGTTAAGACACTCCGTTCCCCACTTTCCGCCGAATTCGGAGGCATTGCGTGTTAAGTGGCGGAACTTAACGCCGCGCTTACAGTCACACGTTCGTGCCACTGCACCACGACTGGCCCCAAAATTAAATTTTAAAGTGTGTAATAATATTCTTCTCCTTATTGAAGCACATCTAGCTTCTTGCAAAATTATGTTGTTTTTTATCTTTACACAATTTCTACAAAGTTCAATATTCAGCATTCATTTTTTTGTCCGCTTCACGCTGTAGCCTCTGTGGGGTAGTCAGAGAGAACGGATCGCCAAACGCCCCAGTAGATTTCTTTCACCACATCCACTATCCTTGTTCAGATATTTTTTAAAGAATATAGAAACAAAAGGGGGTATTTATGCAAAGAAACTAAGTACTTTTGTAATTCTTTTAAAATTTTAAAGATTTATAGACTTAAATAAGTAGAAAGATGTTTTAAGAAAATATAAAATTACAATAAATAGAAAGACATTTTTAGAAAACATAAAATTTTGAACGCCGACCGTGAGATTTGAACCCGCGCCTCTCGGAAACTCATACATTAGTGGTCAGAGCGCTAGAACGGTTTCGAAGTGGCGCAGGTCAAATCACACTGCGTTCAATTTTTTATACATTTTCTAATAAATGTCTTTTTAGATTTGTAAGTATTAGAAAATGGCTTACCTTGTCCAATTTTTGAAGATTTCTAATGATATGAGTAATCCGTTTTGCTGAAGTAGAGACACCAACCATGACAAGTGCTGCCAACATACAATTACTGAACAAATGAATGCTATCCAATACCGTCATGTTGTCTTCATTTTCGGCATAATAATTTTTAATGTTAAATATTCCATTTAGCACTATAAAAATACCTGAAATTGACTTCGATCTTTATCTGATTATTTATGAAACGTATGAAAATTTATGAATCGTAATTGATGGCTTCTTGTCTGTAGTAGTACTTTAAGTAAAAATTCAGGGATGCAATCTGCACTGTCCTAAGGATTCTTGCAAAGCAGATTAACGCTACAGAATGTTAAAAATCGATAATATATACTTGTGAATTTTACTTACCTCTTTTTAAATAAACGCTCATTCAATTATACGCGAAGATACTTACATATAGGTGTTACTATGATTAAGTCCAATATAAACAGGAGCTTCGACACCCCGCCTGGGGCTGTGCGCATGTAAGGCGCGACGCCCAACACGCGCGACACGCGGATA
Organism: Dryas iulia moderata; assembly: GCA_019049465.1. Classification (NCBI taxonomy): domain Eukaryota; kingdom Metazoa; phylum Arthropoda; class Insecta; order Lepidoptera; family Nymphalidae; genus Dryas; species Dryas iulia. The sequence goes on from CM032427.1 coordinate 455,509, forward strand.
ACGACACCGAGTGTGCCTCTCTCCATGCTTAATGTATCTCCAATTATATAAGCAAAGCTTGCTATTGCTACTATTGATGTACATTAAATAAAATACAGTTAATATAAATATATTCACATGAGAAAAATAAATATGAGATTATGGGAAAATAAATAAATATGTGTATTTTTCAATGACTTAATTGACTCTGACTGTTGACGCGTTGTAGCGCGATGATTGTAGGTTGAATTCCAATTCTGTGGAATTATTCATTTCTCCGCTCCGATACATTCGATTGAGCTTTTAAAGTTCGTTACTTAAAATGTAACGTATCTATTCTGTCTCTCTCTGACTAGTCTGCAAAGCAGCAAAAAGCGTGAAGCTACAAAAAGACGCTTTTTTTATTTCATTCTTTTGCATTTAACTTTAAATTTAACAATAATCATTCTCGTTGAAATTTCCGTTTTGTCTCAGCGCAAACTACTCTTAAATAGAGATGGAAACTACAACCATTACGTTTACAGTCACTGTCTTACTATGCAAGACTACTTTACTTAACAAATTCAGCTTTTATATTCCTTTATTCATTTAGTCCTTTTATGAATCGATTTTGATATTATTAAAATAACCATACATTAAAAGATACGACATATAGTTTTTATAATGCTTTCTATCAAATTATAGACTGTACAAAGTATATAAGATAAATCTTAATATTGATCGATCTTTATATGGTTCATGTTTACTGATAATATCATATTCAACTTTTTAGTGTAATGTTATGTTATTAAATTACTCTGCTATAGTGCTGTTGAAATAAATACAATATATATTTTTAGAAAATTCCGGCGCCTCTTGGAAACCAACCGATCGTCCAATTGCGGATTCAAAACCCCAATTCAATACATTCTAATTTTTATGTTTTATTAAATTTTCTTCATATCCTAAGTGTATGGGTAACATTTTGAAAATGTTAAAATAAAAATGATAATCGATACTATACTAGTTCGAAATCCACTCAGGAAAATGTTGAATTCAGTGTACGTCTGTACGAGTATATCCGTTTTCTCACTTAGATGCATAAAATGCAATTGAATTTCGTCTCGCCAAATCTAATCGAAAGTTATAACTTAACTGCACTTATATTAAAAATAGCAGGCCCGGTGAACTTAGTATCGCCATATTTTTTGTTGTCAATACTAAAGTTTCAAATTTTCATAATTAATTTAATGCATGTTATGTTAAGATGACATTATTTATGTGACATTATGGTAACATTATTTATGTCTTCAAGTTGCGTAACACAATGTATCATGCCGTTAGATAATCGAAGAGTATCTAAATTTCAGATAACTGGAACGTATATTCTTAATAAAGGGTACGTCTGGCAGCTTAACTGAATCTAGAAACTTAACGCCATAATATATGAAGCAGTGTTGGAAGGGAATTGTATATATTTTTTATTTTTTCAGTAGTAAATATATAATATTTGTACAATACGTGTACTTATAGTGATAACGAAATGTAAAAAACTATTTGATTTAAGAACATTACAATTTCACAGGAAAGTAAGGTACCTATCGATAGGACATTTTGTTTAAGAACGGATTTAATCAGTTAATGCTATATAAACTAAACAGGAGATGATTTTTTTTGTTAAAAATAATCTAGTATTAACCTAAATATAACTATAGTTACTACGCTATGTATGTAAGAAATGCATGAAAAAGTCAATTTCGTCTTATTATTTTTTTTATAGCTTCACGCTGTATCCCGCACACAGCAAGGTAGGCAGAGGGAACCTAGTGTTAAGACACTCCGTTCCCCACTTCGTCTTATTCGCGTGAAATTTTGATTTTGGTCCAATTAAATAAAATCAAAGACTACGAAATTATAACTATCGCATGTTAGACATTTTCTCAGAATCCTCAAGTCTTTAATAACTTCTTTGACTTGACCCAAAATTATTTTGCCTTCCGTACTTACAGGTTTAAAGGAAAAGTAAAGTCAAATATATCTTTAATTTATTGTGACTTCAATGAGTTGTATATATAAACAGATATCATTGGCCATTGCCATTTAAAAATATTTAAAATCTTAATAATATTAAAAATCTGCCTTAATAAAACGCGTGCAGTGTTCAGCTTCAAAATCTTCTTATTGTGGAAAAACAGCAAGTGATGCAAGAAGAGTAGAATATTGATCCCATAGCTTTTAGGTAAATTCTCGAGTCAGCCGAATCGAGTCCAATCTGTTAACGAAATACGGTGAAAGCTATTATACTCATTAAGTAAATGTATAAAGTAAAAAGTGCATGATTTCTAAGAACATGTGAAATTTATGTTAGCTTTTCCTCTCTCTTTCGTAATAAAAATATTTAAATTATATCTTACGTTTCTCTATTTATCACGGAATCAACTCTAGGTCCATAGGTTATTATAATTACTAAGTATGATATCAGCATTCCAAAGACCTGAAAGCAAAAATTAAACATATTTTTATTTTTTTGGTATTTTCACTGAATTCTTAATAGATGTAAGAAATGTATTAAGAAATGTATGAAATAGTTAAGTTAGATCAATACATTTAATCGACGACTAAACCTAAACCTTCTTAAGCTTTCTTTTTTTTCCCGCCGGATTCGGAGGCATTGCGTGTTAAGTGGCGGAACTTAACGCCGCGCTTTTCCTCGACACCAGAGCGAAGAAAATGGAAATATTAAATATTTCCACTCCTCGAGTGGGTATCGAACCCACAACCAGTCGTTTACAGTCACACGCTTGTGCCACTGGGCCACGACTGGCCACAAACTAAGCTTAAGCTTTCGTAATGTAAATATAGACGTAATAATATTCTTTGTATTGACAAGTAAATCTTAAAAACTTGTCATCAATTTGAGATCAAAATATAACAGAATCTTATCCGCTGTTACAGACTACACAAAGCAACGTTTTACCTTGACCAACAGTAGTCTGTCCAGAGTACACATATCGAGCGGCGAGTATTTGCTACTTTGTAATATCACTACACGATGGAATAAATCCAGTTCGTTGCTAACAGATATTGGAGGATCGTTCTCGTACTTTAGACGTCTTAGTAGTAGCTCTGTATGCTCCATCTGTAAAGTAAGTCGCTTGTGAACAACTATTGACATATGTTATGTCTTAAATACATATGTCCATAGTTAAAAAGAGTTAAAGAGATGTTACATTCTTTTAAATAATATAAGGAGCCGTCGTGGCACAGTGGGAAGGCGTCTGTAGGCGCAATGGGGTCTAAGTTTGATTGCACCTCGGGAGAATTGGAATAGCAATGTAGTTTCGCTTTTTACTTATTTTTACTCAATGTTTCAGAATATTGATCGATACCTCTGCGTGGGTCCGATGGAAGGTATCTACTTGTAAAAATAGACCCAACACGTGCGCTACGCCATGATAGATTTGAAAAATTTTTTCAAAGCATAAATTGCCTGCAAATAAATTAATAATATTAGTTCAGTTGTCAAAAATATATCTAAATAAACAGGAAATAATGAATATCAATATATCTACATTTACAGATAAAGAAGGCGCAAAAATAATAAACAACAGAATACAATTATTACATTATAATATTAAATTACTTTTACCATTAAAATATTTCATAAATACATATAGTTTTAATTTAAAAAGTTGGGTAATGAGGAAACAAAAGAAACGGAGAAATCATATAATAGAATAGACAACTTAAAGTATATATTTCACGAATTACTTTCATGTGACATCCAAAGTATAAACTGGTAGGAAATCAGCTCCAAATGCAGCATGTGACTCAAGAGACGCATTATCAATAACAATCCGTTAACAGCAGTTGTGTCTCTGATTATTTCACAAATTATTGTGTAAAATTTAGATAACCGGCGTATAGTGTACTCGATAGACTCACTTACTTCTGATGCTACTGAAACAGAAGTGAATGTATAAATTAATGAAGTAATCATATAGCTGATGTAATAATGAGTAACTCAGAGGCTACTTTTAGTTTAGCTTATCGAATTTATGTGCGCTACAAAATAATTTTATTATTAAACGCGTGATATTGTTGTTGTAGAAAATATATTTTTACGTGTGCTCACCAGCATGGACTACATTTCCCCGCCTCTTAGTAATACTATGTGATTCTTCAATATTTGCTGTCTCATCCCTCGAGTACACGAAAGCTTGTTTTGGCTTAATCTTCTTATTATTCATAAACTTTCGTTCTCCTGTGATAGGTAATTGTAATAAAAATATTTATAAATATTTATTTTTATCAAACAGCAGTGCTTAATAATTAGCTAATAAAATTATTTAAAGAAAAAAAATATTGAAGGCTTGAAGAACATTTACCTTCTACATTTAGCTCAATTATCAACTGATATAAAGTCTCATTTATAAGCTTCAGAGTTACTAAAACTTTTTCAGAAAGTAAGACTACCTGTAAAACTACCAGTTCCACCCAGATATGCACCATTGTCAGAGACACCTCATAAACAGGAGCTGAAATTTATTTAAAATTACTTTTATTGCAAATGTATACATAGCTAACTACAATATAGTATTATATATAACAATAATAATTTAAGTACATATATTTTTAAGAATATGTAATGTGATACGAGAAAAAGAAAGTATAAGTTTCAGATTAACTAACAATACGGCATTTTTCATGTGTTTGGAGAAACTGTGGGATGTGATATCAAAATATGTTTTTAAATAATGGCTACTAAAACTATTGCTTTGAGTGGTAGACAATAAGCACTTCAACTGTACTACAATGGCATCAATAATAATAATTTTACAATTATGTTATGTATATATATACATACATACACAATACTAATTAAGCAGCTTCATGTCCTTCCCCGCCTAGAAAGGTAATCAGAGAGAATCTAGTGTCCACTCTGTTCTACATTTTAATTAACTGTATCAGAGAACGTACCACTGATAGTTGATTTTTTTACAAAACAGTCCGATACGCGCATCGCAAAGACTCCCAACATATATATCCAGACAAGGTAATATGTCTTCTTATCTCTCACTATAATTCCGTTAGATCGAATATTGTTATCAATCTGAAAAAAATACTTGGAATTATGAAACATTTGATATGGAGATAAGCTTATACAGTAACGGCTCCTCGGCAAAACTTGTTCCACGTGGGTAATTATTTACTTTATTTAGTACTAACTGATACCTCAATTTCTATCATACAGATTTTATGATATACAAAGGTGATAAAGTTATCACCTTTAGATTGGAACTTGGACATAAAATTATAAAACCTATCGTAAATGTGATAATACGTAATATTTCATGTCTGTTAGATTTCTACATTAGACGCTTTTTTCTCTTGGTAGGCCCAAAGGAGCTAATATTACTTTTGTGTAAAAAATGAAAACAATCAATCAAGTCAATTGTGGATCGAATTATCACACGACAAAACAAAACGTTTTTTTCATCTCACTAAATTCTTTCTTTGTGAATATAATACATATTTTTTTTCTGTTCTTTGGTAATTTAATTACATATAATAAACTTGAACAATTATTAATAATATCGAATAGTAAATGGAAGTATGGGTAATCATAAAAAATCCACGTCGAGAAAGAAGTTCTTTTCTTTAACAAGATTACAAGATTTTTCTCGTATTGTAGGGTAGTTAAAGAGAACCTATTATGAAGACAATTAATCCCATACTTTTCTCGCTAAATCGAGAGTTAAGTAGGGGAATTAAAAGCCGTGTCTTGTCTTAGGTACCAGAGCGGAAAAATAAAATATAATAACATGTAATCATTTCTCTGGTCAGCCCACAGTCTACTATTAATACAATTTACAGTCAGATGTGGGCATCTACGCGACGACTGCTTATTCTGCTACCTTAAAAAATATATTTATATCACTGTTACTCATCAAAGCTGTAATGATCTAAAAGCAGTACCTTGTCCAATTTTCTCAGAGTTTGAACCATATGGGCAATCCTTGTCGCTGAAGTAGACACACTGAGTATTGTGACTGCTAACATGAAACAATTTTCGACCACGTGAATGACATTCAATGTCATCAGTTTGTTCGTATTGATGTCAAATCCACTCATAATAGCAAGCATTAGTCGGTACGCGCAATATAAGCCTGAAATATGTTTACAGTTTATGATTACCTAACTATTATGTAGCAATGAATAAGTAATATAAGTCCCTATTGTTGTGCAGACATTTTATCTTGACCAGTCATATCTACGCTTTCCGAAATTTCGCGCAAGTACTTTCAACCAGCTAATGAGAGTTGACGAGGAACTGATATAAAACATAATGGATAACAGAATCTAAACGAGAACTTGTGTCTCGCCCATCTTGCATACCGTTTTTTAGCACCAATCACTCCCTAAAAGTCGGTTCTGATACGCCGAATGTGCTAGGCTCCTTACAAGATAGAGTGCACGTACTTTTCTATAATATGTATGTGTTAGTTCTTGTATAATAAAGCAAGGCAAATAAGAAGCAAGCGCGCAAAAAGGGATTATAGGATAGATTAAAAATACATAAAAAGAGAATTAACACTAACACGGAAAAAAAAATAGCAGAAAAAATGTATAATCAAATTAAGAAAGACAATTTAAATGTAATTAGCCAATAGGTATGCATCTGGCATCAATGTTAATCTTGGCGTATATTTTAGGAACTACTACTTTTAGGATCTGCTCCTGACAAATTGTCATGTCTTAGTTCTTAGCCTTATAAATAAAACATGTTAATTAAGTACACGCTACAACCTGGTTGAGTAACAGAATAAAATAAAATAATTATTTTTAAAGTGTTATAAGTTAAAGATTTTTAAAAAAATTAAGGCAACGGAACTCAGTTTCTAAAAGCGCTGGTTCGGTTCCCAGAGTATTAACAGTTTTCTAAAAATGTTTCAAAATTGTGAAAATATTTCAATTTAAAAAAAAAACGTATTTTTTAAAAAAACTTTTTAGGTAGAAGGAAATAAATGGAACCCTTTTACAGGTCTCATTTATTCTTGTTTCTGTTTTACCGCTATCCAACTTATACAATAAAAAACCTTAACTTAAATTTTCTTACATAATGCTTATTAAAAAAACGAGATGATACTTACATACAGTCGTTACTGTAAATAGACTTAATACATAGAGCGGCTTCGACACCCCGCCCGTGGTTGTGCGCATGTAAGGCGCGACGCCCAACACGCGCGACACGCGGATAACGACACCGAGTGTGCCTCTCTCCATGCTTAATGTGTTATATACAAAAAAATAATTATGTATTATCTATGGAATAAGTAATTAAGTGTACTTAGTACATAAAAAGAAAAACAAAATAATTGTAAACAAAAATACTATTTTTCAATAACTTTATAGAAAGTGCTTTTAAATTCTTACTTTCTTAAAAGAATAAGTGTAAAAAGTGTAAAAGACACCGTAAAGTAAAGGAATGGGGATTTAAATCATAAATATCGCCTTTATAGTAAAACATTCATTCATTTCATTGCGTCATGATAATCATACTTATGAATTAAAATCATTGTTATATACTGAATTTTATTTGCACATCGATTTATATTTTACATTATTTCTAGGGTTTTTATTACCTCGTGTACTACAATCAGTTTCTGCTGTGACTAAAATGACGATACCACTGTGAAGGATGATATCAGCTCGTCTGTCGCGATGTTATCTGTCACATAATGGGCTTAAAAAGTATACAAAATATGTATGTACATCAACATAAACATCAATCGATCATTACTTTTGCTTTATAGATACAGTAGTTTTTATTTGCTGATGATATCATTATTTTCAACGTTTTCATGTTATAAATGGACTCCACTTTTTTAATCCGCCGGTTTTCCTTTTACTGGACTACATAAAATTAAATGATGTGTTCCTTCTAGCAACATTTTAGGATTGGGAGGAAAGAGGAAAACTAGTAAAAGATATTAAGAGTTTATTCTTGCGGCGAATATGTCTAAACGGGCCAACGCCGCGCTCTTAAGGCAACGTCCGCGCTCTTAAAGACAACGGGCCAACGTCTTAAGTACCAGAATCAAGTTATGACTCAAGAAAATGAATTAAGAAATAATTTAAATATAATCCCCCGGGTGGGAATCGAACTCGCAACTACAAATGTTGTTTACTGTACACGCTGTCGTACCGCGCTACCATTGCCTCATGAAAAAAGAAACAGTATTGTAATTTATAGTAAAACCTTATTACACTTGATTGACGTTGTCAAATCTATATTTTATTAATGTCGTACTTAAAGTGAGTGAAATCAAAGTGAAAATATTTAGTGCGTAATTTTATTAAAATTTACTAAAGAAATAACAACAAAAATGTCAGATAATGTTCCTTTATTACCAGAGAAGAGGTAAGCATTGTAATATTGTATTCAGTTTCGCGTAAACCCGCTTAACAAAGTTCAGAGACAACCTAATGTCATTTTTTTTTGTTCTCGGCTATCCGCTTAAATTCGAAGAATTCGTGGCAAAACAAAATGCCGTACTGTTGTTATCGAATAAGCAAATGAAAATAATTTAAATACATACAAGCATTTCACGAGAGAAAATCAAACCCACAATCTTCGTGTTGTGAGTTATACGTTGTTCTACTACTCCATACTGGCCTCTGTGATATGTGTATTTTTAATTATTTCATTGCTTTCAAACGTATGAATAGACAAAAATATATATTTTTTTTGTGGCGGAACTTAACGCCGCGCTTTACCTCGACACCAGAGCGAAGAAAATAGAAATATAATTTCCACTTCTCGAGTCGAACCCACAACCAGTCGTTTACAGTCACACGCTTGTGCCACTGGGCCACGACTGGCCACACTGAAAAATATATTCCTGTTAATTTATATCAAAATTTATTTAATATCAACTAAACTTTCTTTGAAACGTTATGACCTATCTGTATGACACACGGAACAAATCCACGCGAGAGTGTTTTAAAATATTCATGCGCTATCTCTTCTGAAACTATACAGATGCTATACTTTCCTTTAAAAATGATATCACTTAGGACTTGAGGCACCTAAAATATTAGTTCTGTAGAAAAAGTTCTTTACTGAACTATTTGTCATTGTAAGCATAGAGGTTGTAGGTTCGTTCCCTACTTGGAGCTATGAATATATCAAAATAAGTTTTATTACGTCGTTGTGTAACTATGCGGGAAAAAGCTGAAAAAGATACTCTTTAAAACATTTTTAAATACGTGTCTTTGGACTCCGCCACCCTTGTAGTTTAAGTAAGATAAAAGAGTCCACTTCTATAGGAAAAAATCTTTTATACCCTTTTTACTTTACTTTCCATACTTTTTTGATATCGTATTAGCAATATATTATAGGGATTCATTTCAAAGTAACACTCCTCATATAACTTTGAAATGAATCCCTATAAAAATAAAATATAAAATCTTTTCATATATTACTATTACCTAAAACGTACAGTAGGATGGACGAGACAGCGTTTAAAGGCTTCTTTATCTTGGCTAGTATATTTGCTACTCACTTTATCGCGACGTCGCCTCGGGCTGCCGCTCTTTTAGTGAGACATTCGTATTTTCTTGACGTCGACACAAGATCTTCAATTATGATTATGTCATAATTTGCAATAAAACGTAATTTTGGGTTCAGTTCAGTACCTACGTAGTGTATCTAAGGCATAGAATAGGGACGGGTTATGTAATTCTACTCTTTATAATTTAATTTGCAATTTAACTGTTAATAATTTATTACAAAAGGGCTCGAGGATCCATTCTTTCTGACTGTATTGTAAGGGGTAAAACGTGAAGCTTTAAATGAAACTGCAAGTATTCTGTTATTTAATGAAATTTCTTGTTTCAGTGAAGCTGTGTGTGCTGATGTACGCGCAGTGTTGAGAGAGACTTTCCGTGAGTTAGAGTACTTGCCGCCTGTTATCGATGGTCATGGCGATATGAGAGAAAGTGCACTTGAAACAAATCTTCTGGTCAATATGACTCAATTATTATAAAGATAGAAATAGTTACTTCTCTTTAGATGATACTGACGAGAAATTACGAAGCATATACGTGACAAACCTTAATTTGTTTCCATTTGAAGAAATATTCCTTTCTGAAAGTCCCAAAATCTTCACTTTTCTTATAATTTATAACAATATGTTATAAATAGATCGTATTATAAAAGATATTATTTTCCATTCAGATTAACGATTTATCATCAAAATATAAGGAAATAGAAAAACAAGAGAAGGATCTTCAATGGGAACACGCAAAACGTCTCGTAAGGAAGCCGCCAGCCAATGTGTACACACTACACTCACCGCGCTGTACTGCAGGAGACAAGGAGTGGAAGCAAGAGTTTGGAATTCTGCAGCGAAAAGACTTGAAACCTCCTATTGAGAAGAATGCTAATTGTAAACGTTTTTAAACTCATTTAAAAAATGTTTCCTAAAATTTTGACATTATTTTGTTAAAGTGGTTTTAAATAACTGTGTCTTATACAACCTTATTATTTTCATTTTCAATTAAATTCCCTGTACATTGAGGTGTAGTTAGATGTGACCCAGACCTAAGGAACAAAAAGCGCAATGAGTACCGCCCTTTTCTTAAACTGGAGTACAGAAAGTGGTGAATGGTTTCCTTTGTCTCTGTCATTTTCTCCTAAGCGTGCGGAAGTCGTGAACTGAATATATTGATTTATTTGTATGTACCAAGTTTTTGGTCCTAAAACTATACGATACCTGCATAGCATGGTAGTAGTAGTTAAAACTTAGTGTCAATACACTCCGTTCTGTGGAGAACCCACCCGAAAAACCGTCGTTGTGTGTTGAGAGGCGAAAATCAATGCTAAGCCAAACCCTACTTTAAACCTTTCATTTTTAAAATGAGAACTTTCTATACTTATTCTTTTCTATTACTTAAAATATATAGCAAAATCATGTATTTCATATAGGCGATAAAACTTTATGGGTTCAAAACATTTTAAACCGAAGTTCCGGCGAGTTGAGCGTTGCCAAGAAAACTTCACCAAACTATCCAAATATACAGTTACAAATCGCGGATGCATATTCTTTGCAATCTATTAGGTAAGTTTTATACAACTGGTTATTTATATATAACTGGTTTTCTGCAAAAACTTTTTTACTTTACTACTTGAAAACAAACGCTTTATTTAGGTAATAAGAAAGAAAAAAGGCCTTTTTCCAGATAAAGGACAGTCAAGGAAATGTTATTATCCATCTTATATTATAAATGCGAAAGTCTGTGTGTTTGTCTGTCACGCTTTCACGGCTTATCTACCGGTCCGATTTGGATAAAATTTAGAATGAAAGTAGTAACAGTGACTGGGTCTAACATAGGCTACTTATTTATTCACAAATCAACCTTTAAAGGGTTGAAATTGGGACCAATTGTAATGCATTTTGGCATAAATATAGTTGATAATCTAAGCTTAAGTATAGGCTTCTTTATTTTTTAGAAATGCGCCCCCGACGAATCAATATAACGGAACAATTCACGTAACGAAGCCGCGGGCGGGTCGCTAGTTTTTAATAAAAACATTTCTTTTCCCTTCAGGAGGATTTATTTTACAATTATCGCGTTTAGACACTATATCTGTTGCTTTACGATAATCTTACTTAGTAAAATGTATAAACCTATTACAATATTAAAATATTAACTTTTCCTATAACAGAATAGCGATTAAGAATGTCGAAAAAGTAGCAAATAAATGGAAAGCGAACATTAAAATACTCTGTCAATAAATTCTCTTCAACAAATCCAATAAATGCAGGAAATCTGTGATGATTTATAACTAAGTAGATTATTGCAATAGTTTGGGTGAAGTAATCCAGAGAGTCACCCCGCCGCCTCCCTGTGCGCCGCCGCCGCCGCCCCCGCCCGCGCACATCGTCTGCGTTCCGGAACAAGTCGCGTTTGTCAACTTCGTTGTTGGTCAAGAATATACGGTAGGAAATATCGTTTTATATTTTTAATAATCTTTATTTTATCTATAAATGTAAGGCCAATATGGAATAGTGTTTGATTGTATAAGCTTTTAGTTGTGGGTTCAACCCCCCCACTCGAGTGAAAGAAGATGTTTAAAAATATTGACATTTGCTATATCTGGTACAGTCCATCTGTTAAAAATAGAGAGTGTATCGACACTTGCTATGTAGGAAATATTTTTTTTAAAAAATATATAAATGTAATTTCTACAGCAATCCCTACGCTTAGTCAACACATCAAAGCAAGAAATAAGTCTATCAGTACGTCCTCCGTCACACCACTCACTGCACATAGAACTCCGCTCTGGTCTCACAGTTACATCAGGCTCTGCTGCGGAATTAAACCTGCACTTCTCCCCGACGAGTGTGCGCACTGTGGAGGAGAAACTTTCCGTGCAAGTCTCCGTTGGACGCTCGCTTGTCATACCTATACGATGTTATATTGAGCCACCTGTTCTGGAAAGTATGTATACACATAGCTTCTCATGTTAGGCAAAGAAAATTCTACAGCCATTGTTTCCATTGCCAATGAAAAGAGATCTGCTTTTCATTTAAATTTAGGAAATTATGCATTGTGTGGCGGAACTTAACGCCAAACGTTATCTTAACTTGGACATAATTATTCCACTAAGTGGGAATCGAACCCGTAACCATCACAACGCGCTACGCTATCACAACGCGCTACAATGTCGTTTATGTATGTGCATGTCGGCGAAACACCACTCAGGCGTCTAGAGTCCATTTTCACAAACGCAAATTATATGAAGTTTTATAACAATTTTAACTATTTTTAATTCGTATAATAGTAATTAAATAATTATTAAATTTAAATAATTAAACATTACAACAATTTTCAATATCTTCAAACTAAACAGTCAAAACAGTGTCTATTAAATTTTAACACACAACAGTTCTGCAATTATAAATAATTATTTAAATAACAATCTTAAATATAATAATTATTTATAACAAATAAAGTCATTACATATTCATTTAAAAAAGTACATAAAATTCTTAATATATTTACAAAAAAGTTGACGTTAATTTCGTTCAACTACTTACATCTTCTAAAGGGGAGGCAGTTAGATAATAAAATGAGGTTTATGTAGATTTTTTTCTTTTTTGTCTACCCACAAATTATGACGTGTACGATAAGTGAAGGTGAAAATAAAATACAAATTTGTGTTTTTGTGTATATATAAGGATAAACTTTTGTAAAACTTACAAACTACTTAATAAATTAAGTCTTTGTATTTAATCTGTAGAATAAAAAAGTTAAATTGACTTTTACAATAATATAAGCAGTGAGTGAGACAGAATATTCAACAGCATGTAGTGTTGCAATTAATTTTGAATATGATGGTGATATCTAGTGATTTTTAAATTTAAACATCGTGAGTGATTTACACATACATTTTATAATATCTGTTCTTGTAGGAATTTCGTTCTTAAGTTCTTTCTTAGCAGGATAGTGAGAAAGCCTAGTGTGAAAACAATTTAACTATATATGATAAAACATATTTTAAGATTTTTAAAGTGTTATTCCACCCTTAGGAAAATTGAAAAAGATATTTAAAAAACGTATAAAAATTTGAACGCAGCGGGATTCGAACCGCGCCTCCTGAATACCGTTCAGGCGCTCTCACCACTGAGCAATGCTTATGTCTTTTTCAATGATAAAACATTGTCAATATAGCAATGTTTTTTCCGCATTTACTTACTTATCTGTTTGTTGGCCACTCAGTAACGAATATTGTTGTTCAACAGTTCTACTTCCGCATATAACATCCGACTCCCACGTGACATTGTTTACAATGGAACATGTACAAGATGTACTAGACTTGGGGGCGAAGCTTCTAGGCGACGTGCATCGGTCGCCGCTTGTGCTGAAGTGCAAGGAGCTGCACGCTTCTTTCTTTATATTATCGGAAGAATCATGGCAAGATTGTGATATTCAGGTAAGGAATTATATTTAAATATATTGAAAAACGTTTAATTATCAATTTTTTTAGAAAATCTATTAAAATGTTAACGCCTCCTGCGTTTGCGATTTCAACTCACGACTGTTGGAAACTGACCAAGCTCTGTTTACTAGGACCTCGTCTCAGTGGTCAGTGTTTTCAAAAACAGTTTCTCTCATTCTAAATCAGTAAATAAAACTATGAGAAATCCTAATGTATGTCATATTGGTTAAGTTCATCAAAAAAGATTTTTTCCACAAGTAGTTGTAATCACAATATTATAGTATTATAAATGTTTGTAAGTTAGTAATTCAATTACACGGAAAGAATCTTTTACTGAAGTTTTTCTTCTAACTCTGCAATGTAACAATATAACAAAATGTTATTGAAGCACGGTATTTGTAATGTTATGTTGCACTGATTTTATATTTCTATAATTATTATCATCTTCCCGTTCTCCACAAAACTGCACAATAGATAATCAATGTCTCAAATTTCCGACTGTCGAACGGAAAATGAAGGGCGAAGTGTCTTGACACTAGGTTTTTTCTACCCAACCTGCTAGGACAAAGAAAGTGTAGGGCTGAGACAATAGTAAGATGCCAGTCTTGTTACTTACAGATAGTAAAAGATTTGAAGAATCCAACGAAATTTGGAGTTTCAACCGACTGCTTCTACCTTTATTCAGCAAAATGGTCCGCAGACGAGGGATCATCTTGTACCTGCAGACAGGGCACGACTTGCTACTGTGGGGTAGGAGGAGGTCTTCATGGACTACTTTCTGCGTATCTGACGGATATTGGTACTAAAATGGCGGTGTTTCGTATAATATCTTCCACTGCTATCGTTCGCACGTTGCACGTCGTGGCTGATGCGTTGATGTTTAATTCCGAACATATTACTATTCAGGTATGATAAGTAAATTAATTTTCTTATTGTTTTTATATTAAAATTTATTTATTTTTTCTATATACTTGTTCTTGTAGATTAATTAGGAGGTAAATAGTAAGTCGAAATAAAAACTATGTTTATATTAAAGGTGGTCTAGCTACCCAAAATAGCATTTATAATCCTATTCTTTATGATTATAGGTGCTATTTTGAGCTCAGTAAAAATTTTATGCTATCGATGTAATATTTCGAATTTACATGTTTTCTCGTTAGAGATTATATTGGTTATATTTAAAGTCAAAGAAAATTAGAAAAAAGGGATTATTTTCTTAATATTGTTTAAATAATAAATCTTTTTAAAACTATCCTCAGGCACAAGACAAGGATTTTGATATCTGTGACGAGAGCGATCCCTACTGTAAATATTACCTGCACCTCGGTACAGCGTTCCCAAACCAGACTATTTCAGCGTCCTTTCAAGTCCTGAACCACAGGTAAGTCTTATATAAAGATTGTTATTATAAAAGCTTTTCAAGTTTTTTTTTAGCTTCATGCTGTATCCCGCAGCAGGGTAGGCAGAGGGAACCTAGTGTTAAGACACTCCGTCCTCCACTTTCTGCCTGAAATTGATATATTGCTTGTTAATTGGCGGTATTCATGGCCACCCTTTGTTTTCGGTGCCAGAGGGGAGAAATTGAAAAAATTAGAATATGATCATTTAACCGAAAGGGAAGCAAACTCGAAACCAATCACAAGTATATTATATACAGACACAGTGCCACTATGCTACGACGGAGTCTAATAAATTAAACAAGTTTATCCATACTTATATTAGAAATGTGAATGTCTGTGTGTTTGTCTGTCACGCTTTCACGGCTAATTTACCGGTCCGATTTGGATGAAATTTAGAATGAAAGTAGTAAAAGTGACTGGGTCTAACATAGGGTACTTATTTTTTCAAAATCGACCTCTAAATGGTTGAAATAGGGGATGAAAGTTTATATGAAAAATCTAAACCGCTTGACCAATTGTAATGAATTTTGGCATAAATATAGTTAATAATCTAAGCTTAAACATAGGCTACTTTATTTTTTAAATATGCGCCCCCGAGGGTTGCAATATAACGAAAAAGTTCACGCGGCGAAGCCGCGAGCGGGCCGCCTAGTATGTAATAATCTTCCCCACGCGCCTTGCGACACGATAGCTTCCAAAATATTCTTATTTATATAAACCTAAATAAAATAAAAAGCGCTCGTAAATATACAAAGAATAAATTTGTATAAGATATTAATCTCAGAACATGAGTTATAGTCACGAAAGTGTAATAACATTCTGTCTGTGCATATTTTATTAGGCTTACTTTATTACTTAGACGCCGTAATGGTATAGTTAATAGAAAAAATATTTAAATATATGGAAAAACATCTTCAGGGTAGTTAAAAAGAGCCTAGTACCAAGACTTCGTTCTCCACTTTCCTCCTGAAATCGTGATATTACGTATTGAGTGGCGGAACTCAACGCGCCCTTTTGTCTTAGGCAAAGAGACTAAGAGGGTAACATTTAACTTCAATCATTTCCCTAGTGGGAATCGAAACCACAACCATCGAATTTACAGTCAGATGCTATGCCCACTGCGCCTTAACGGCTTCATTAAAATTTAAAATTTAATTATTTGTTATTAGCCCTTTGACGTACAATTACTGTTGGCGAGCGCGAGACTGGGGTGAAGATCTGAGCGCTGGAGTTCTTATTGATAAGGTATAAATTTATATGTATACATCATATTTGTTTAGGCCTTACGCATCTCTCGCAAAAAGTAGGATAAACGGGAGAATATAGTGTCAAAACACTTCGTTCTCCATTTTCCATCTAAATTTGAAGTGGTGGAGCTAAACGTCACATTTTGTGTTACTACAGTAAAGATTTGATAATAAACGAAATTTGTTCATTCCTCTGATGAATCAAACCCACAACATATAAAAGTGTTATTAGGAATTATGGCACTTCGAAAATTTAAAAAATAATTTTAGAACACGTAAAGAAATAATCTATACTAATAAATAAAATTGAAGTGTCTGTTTGTAATATTAAAATAACAACTTTTTAATGATTGCATATGTATATATACACGATACATATACCGAAATAAGCTTTTTAAAAATTTTTGTCTGTCTGTCTGTCTGTTTGTTTTAGGTAATCTCTGGAACGGCTGGACCGATTTTGACAGAACTTACAATGATGATAGCTGATGTAACAGGGCGTAACTTAGGCTACTTTAATTTTAAAACTTGCTGTTTCCCGCGGCTTCGTCCGTGTTCAATAAAATAAAAACATTGTAATTCTAAAACAAAAGTAGCCTAAGCTATGCTTTATTACATCAGCTATCTGGCAGTGAAAGTCCCGTCGAAATCGGTCCAGCCATTCCAGAGATTAACCGGAAAAATGGGCAAGGACAAAATTGGTATATGTACCGTGCACATACAAATACAAGCGCATTTAGTAATAAGCAGTAACATGAATATTCATCACTATATTTATTTGTATAGATATATCCATACTAATATTATAAACGTGAAAGTGTGTTAGTTTGTTTGTTCATGTTTCACAGCAAAGAAGCAATGTAATGTCACAGTTTTCTTAGTGGAACAAAGTCTAATTTATACTTTGAGTTACTTAATTATGAAGTTATCGAGAACATAATCTTATAACGCCTGATATTGACTATTATTTACTTTATTGATATTCTAATATATTGATATGTAATATTGCATTGTTTTTAAACAAATATATCAATACATAAACTTTTAAAAAAAATCTTTTTAACTAACAGAATATAAACATATGAAGAAAACTTATTATATAACTGTTAAGTATAAAAAAACTTTCATGGCATAGTGGGATAGCGTCTTACTGTAAACGTGATCGGTTGTGGGTTCGATCTCCACTTGAAGTTGCGTTTAAATTACTTTCTTTCCCTTGCTGATAAAACTGGACTGGACTGGACTGGACAAAACGACGCGTCATTGAGTCCCGCTACTTAGAACGCAATGTTTCGATTTCAGGCTGAAGTGTACTAGATGACTCTAGGTTTTCTTTGACTATATTGCTATAGGAGGGAAAGTGAAGAAGTAGATAAATAAGAAAGAGGAAGCAAATCCCGTAGTAAATTTTAAATACAAGCTTACTAAAGACACGTATTCAAATCCAGATTTAGAATACATACAGGAAGAAACTCTTCAGTAATCTATAAGTTGACTATTCGACACTGGCTTGAGCTATTGCATTGCAGAGAGATGAGCTCGGAGCAGTGCTTGGAATTTGCGACACAAGTATTGGCTTCAGGAGTCCATTTAAAACGTTTGCCTAGACTGCCCGAGATGTATGTGCCTAATTAAAATCGTGGTGTACAAAAACGTAAGGTTATTAGCGAATTAAAGTATCCTAAATCTATAAATAGAAAAATTTGTCCGTTTGTTTGTTTATATTTTAGTTTTTTTTAATCTGTTTTTATTTAAGGTTTTTTTTAAGTAAATATACAAAAATGTCAGCCCCATCGTTCCTTAAAACAAATTTAAAGCACTCAAAACAACATTACCTCTTAGGTCTACGAACACTATTTACACGTAAATTTATTCAGCATTTTAGCCACTACAGAACTAGATTCAGACAATATCGACATGTAATAAATTCAAATTATAACGATGGATTGGTTTCTGACGAGCCTCAGCATTTCCGACACATTTCACCAAGAAATTGTGAATATCCACATAATTCACACTTCGGAGTAGATACCTTTTTCATAAGAAAACCAAACTTCTTTAGAGGAAAATGTCCAGAACGCAACCTAAGGCCTATAGCAATTTGTTGCCGTGTAAGTTCCTTCTCACTAAACCATGAAATATGAGGAAGCTCATTTTAAATAACTCTGTATCTTATTTCTTTCAATTTAGATCTTTCTTTCAAATACTCCTTATAAATAATTTTAACTTCCTTTCTGTACTTTACGAATACTTCCGAAAATATATATACCTCTCTCTCTTCTACCAAAGCCCGCTTTGCTAAATTGTCAGCTTCCTTATTTCCCCTCTGTCCAAGGTGAGAAGGAACCGATTGAAATTTTACAGTTATATCTCTGGCATATAACTAATAATTTCATTTAATATGATATACGCCACTGATACTACTCTTGCTGTCACATAAGATAACAATTTTATACCAATTAAGAGTGGAAACGTATACAATTTTCATAAATATTTTTAGAACCATCTATATAGATTGTAAACCACATAACATAATTCTGATTAATTTCGTGAATAAGTTCATATTTTGATACTTTAATGTCCAAGTTTTTTTTTTCGTATTTATACAATTCAAATCAGTACTTCAGATACTTAGGGGCTGGATAGTGAGATCAAAATTATGATGCGTATAGGATACATATCCATACTAAAAGTAACAATGTTTTAGTCTCTCTTAAACTTCGTGTTTTACGAAGTCTATAGATTAATATATTTTTTCTTCCCACTTATTACGGGGAGTGGTAAATAATATACAATTAATTTAATTCTAAATTTCTATCAAAAATTCCCTCTTACCAAACGACTAATCGCAGGATAATCTATGGATAATAGAAATTTGTAATTTTTTTTACAAAAATGTTAATTGTTGGCAAAATAGATTGTAATCAGAGCGTATAAGAATTCTGACGCAGCTGGTAGTAGAACGCATGGCTGAGCCACAGGTTCAAATACCGCTGCGTTCAAAATTTTTTACATGTTTTTTAAACATGCCTTGAATAGAGTATTTGTACATTGTATATACAATCACAGTTATAGATATTGAACAGAGCACTTCATATATGTAGTTGAATTTCTAAACACAGTTGGGCTGCCAGGTCTACCCTGTATCCCAGTTAAAATTATTTGAAATTTCATATCCCTCGATTATGTAACGGCACGAGACTGTATCACGTAACTTGGATAGAACATAATTAATGCCAGCATGTTAACCGGAGTAAGAAAAGGTGAAAATTTCACTAATGTCTAAGCTACTACTACTACTATGCTACTAAACTATAATTTCAATTTAAATTATGTTATTATGTTATTTACTATTAAGCTAATTGTAATATTTGGAGCAATAACAAAGCGCAAGAGTAAGTATTAAAGATAGTGGGAATGAACTTAAATAGATTGTGCTTCTCCCAATTTCCTGAATCTTCTGTTTTTATCCCCAGTAGCTTAAAGCACAAGCGTATCACATGTACGTACACTTTGCGATTAATGTTACCTTGAGTTATTTTTAATACCTTTAAATTAATGATATATTATTTACCTATCCGTCCTTACCTACCCTACACGGTTTAGGTACTACGCACCTATCCGACAGAATGAAATTGTCGTTATTTCTTATAAGCAAAGCGGGCGAAGCCGCAGGTAATAGCTAGTTTAAAAGAATAAAAAAAGATTTTTTTTTGTAAGGAATAATATTGCTAATTTTAAATTTCACAGCTAGATCAATCACAAAATGAAATACCAGTGTCAGTGAGAGACACAGAAGGTGTCTTCACTCCGCGCTCTACTTGCCCGCAGAGTGTGGAAGCTAATTCTGGCGTTAAACTTGGAACACAACGCGCTGTAGTCATGTGAGATCAAATGAATAAAAAATTGACAGCTTTACACTTTTCCCGCTTTGCAAAGTAAATAAAGGCTATAGACCTAGTGTCAAGACACTCTTTTCTCCATTTTCATTGAATTCTTTATTGTATTAAACGTTATACTTTGTATTGTATTTCCAGAGCGAAGAAGCGAAAATGATACAAATATAATTATATTCCTGCACGTGTAGATTGAACCAATTATGATCGTCTGTTTGTTCTCTAATTTATTATACGAAAATATCAAGTTTTTACATTGTATTTGTGTTTTTTTATATCACTACCAAAAAAAGTTTTAAACACTAATGAATTATATTATAAATTTATTTTTGTACCTGCAAGAAATTGTGTGTGGAACTATTTGCTGTCTTACTACTTATCACAAAAAACAACATTTAAAGCTTTTTATTTCTCGTGGAATCATATTATATTCACGTCACACTGACAGCAAATAGTTCCAATCCAATCTCTTACATACCTATACTTAAACTCTCTTCACTAATAGGTTGATACTTAAAGACATCCCAAAGGAGAGTTTTTCAAACGATCATGACTTTATTATTGTGGACTCGAACACAATAAGTGAAGAGGCTATTCCGGGAGTTCATGAGGTAATGCTATATTCCTAACATCGACGTTAAACAAATAAGAAACATGTTAGTGTTAAAAGATTCCGTTCTACAATATCCGCATATTTATTTAGAGATAAATCTCTATATCGTGATTTATAAACTAGGATAGTTTGTCAGACTAGATTGAGAAAAGAGAAAATATTTTTCAAAATTAAATATTTCTTCAATTACTCTAAAGCATATTTGAAAAGAGCATATCTTGAGTTTCTAACCGACTTTTCTCAGCAGCATTGCCTTGCGGTACGAACAGTAGCTTAAAAGTTAATTTATGACTTTTAATATAAAATATACATATTCTTTTCATTGAATACAATGTCCAATGGGCAATTATAATAACAGATAGAAATAAAGAAAACTATTATTTAAATTGGAATTTCAAAATAAGTAACTTTTACTATTATTTCAACAGAGTTGGTCTCGTGAGGTGTGCACAGTGGTGTACGCTCAAGTAGAGGTGCGATGGGAGGTGGTGCCTATCCGATTCTTTCTAGATCCACCGTTTATAAGGCTCTCATGTTCTCGAAGGTTTGATATAACTTTGGTACTGCGAGGACTTATTTATGATAGTATGTACTGTACATTATTACTGTACGTGAATGTGGTGTGATATTGAATTTCGCAACCTAACTCAGATTATCATTAAATATTCATAAATTATAAACACTTCTTCATTTTTTTTCTGCTGTCCTTTTCATTTATACTTAATAAATAAGTTTTCGATAATCAATTAATGAATAGGTAAGTTTTTAATTTTGAAATTCAGGCCACTTCGATGTGTTTGTATACAACAAAGTACTAAAGAATTATAAACATAAATATTTTAATATAACTTACAGAGTAAAATCACTAACTATACCTTTGAAAGTGAGGCAACTCTACGGAGTTCAAGCTGTAGTGACGAAGTTTGACGGCACTGGTGACTTACTGCTTTTGGACCCGAAGAACGTAGTTACTACTTCTTACACATTACCTCTAAAACAAATAAATGAAACTGAAACCGACGTTATTACGTAAGTTTTAAGTGTATCCAGATATTTGGTCTTGCTGTCATTGACAATTAGTCCCATTTGTGCAGATACGCGTTTCAAATTACGAAAAAAAAATTGATAACATCTCAGTTTCCAAGATTATAATGGATCTATAGATGTAATCGATACTCTCTGGTCAGTGTTCAGACCACCTCAATAGAATGTCATTTAAATCATTAATAACTAGTCTTTATTATTTTATAAAACCTGCAAAAATCTTTACAGATTTTAAACTCTTCTATATTTAAAAATGTGTTCTGTTCTGCAAATATTTTCTTTTTTATATGTTTTTTCTCCTCTGCTCTCTCAAAAAATACAGAAAAAAATAAATATAAATTAATTCAAACTTATACTTCACCAGATTAACCTCAGTAGGGGGTGAGTGGTCCGCGTCGTGTACAGTAGAATGTGCATATACCACGCGCCGCCTCTCCCTGCGCCCCGCCGCGGTGCGGGCGCGCACTCGCTGTGTCGGGGACACGGTGTGCGTGAAGTTTGATCTATATAACAACACTTATGAATATGTAAGATTATATATTTTTAATTTTTTAAAGTCTTTGTTACACACTGAAAATAGAAAGAACATGTTTGGCAAAAACGTATAAAAATGTGACCTCGCCGGGATTGGAGCCCACGTCTCTTGGAGATCGTCCAAGCGCTCTGATTGCTAAGCCATTCGTTCTACTACCCTGCTAAAAATCCCGCTGCGGTAAGACTTATTTTTGTTAGAATTATAGAAAGTTCTCTGATCAAACGCTGAAATATACGAATTTGGAAAATTATACTTTTATTTGAAATGGTAAATATCTAAATGGCAATCAGAGTAAAAGTTAAAAATATGATCTTAATAAATCAGAAGCATTATATTATTTTTTTATATAAGTGTATTACTATTTTAACCCTAGCTGGACTGGCACGCTGTCTGCTATCTTTCTGAACCCGTCCCAACATGCTCAGACTTCTGTGCCACTATATTTCAAAGCGCCTGTCGATGTCCCATAATAAAACCTTTTAGTGGCAACATCCCGCATGAAGACATGGTAGCATTGCAATACACAGTAACAACTAGTGAGGTAAGTTAACTATTTGCTAGATTTGTTTACTTTTTTTTCTTAGCGTTTATTATTTTCATTGGAAATACTTGAATATACTAAAGAATAAAAACAAGAATATCGATTATAAGCATAAATAAAGTAGATCCACGCCTTTTACTAAATAACAGGGCATTCAGAGAGATGCTAATGTCAAAATACTCGTTTGCCACTTTCTGCCGGGAGTCAAAACTCTGTGTGTTGTTGATGAAAATTAATACAATGCTTTGTCTTAAGTAACAGAGCGTAGAAATGAAAATAATTTAAATAAAAACATTCCTTTGAGTGGGAAGAATAGTAAGCAAAGCGTTACGCTGCTAAACTACAATATTTGTAAAATGGGAAAAATAACGTCAAACTTTCTTTTGTGCATAAAGTGACAGGTCAAAACTTATATTTTTTTTTTTTTTTTTTTTTAGCTTCACGCTGTATCCCGCACACAGCAGGGTAGGCAGAGGGAACCTAGTGTTAAGACACTCCGTTTCCCACTTTCTGCCGAATTCGGAGGCATTGCGTGTTAAGTGGCGGAACTTAACGCCGCGCTTTGCCTCGACACCAGAGCGAAGAAAATGGAAATATTAAATATTTCCACCCCTCGAGTGGGAATCGAGCCCACAACCAGTCGTTTACAGTCACACGCTTGTGCCACTGCGCCACGACTGGCCCAAAACTTATATAATAATAACATTTTATTAGGTTGAAGGATGCTTTGCTACTATAATCCAAGTGACAGCAGACGCGCGACTCCCCGCAAGTAGCGCCGCTCTGCTCTCGTACAGAGTGATGGCGCCGCGTCTCATACTGCGTGTCTCGCCTTGTCAAGGAGATTGTAAGTTATTTCACTTATATTATATTCCTTTTTGTCTATATGGAAATAATTATACTTAAATAGTATATATAATAATAATATTTACACTTTTCTGCGCTGTAGTAAGGTAAAGTGTGGAGTTAATATTCGCTATTCAGCACATAATATTTAAATTTAGGACGAAAAGTGGAGGACAGTGTCTTGGTGCTAGATAATCTAAAGCGTTAGACTGCTTTTCATACTTATTTTTTAATATTGCTCAATATTGTATGAATAAGTGAACGGATATTATTTTTTTTGTTTTGAGATCTTTACATGTATTGAGTAGTTGATTATTATAAATTATTTATTAGAATTATGAATTTTAAAAACGAACAAATAAATACACCGAACTGTCATATATAAGTACATTTTACACAAGATCTCATAATGACTAGATCATGATAAGGTCGAGTCAGCAAAATAGTTGAGGGTTCGATTCCCACTCGAGGACGTATTAAAGTGCTTTTATTTTTCGATATTGTTATGATAAAGCGCGGCGTTCAGTTGTGCTGTATAACAGGCAATGTCTCGAACTTACCGTAGAGAGATGAGTATTTTGATACTAGCCTATTATACTCAGTGTTTTGCATACTCAGTTATCCAGATATATAATGTTTAAAAATATAATATATTATAATAATCTGTAACGAAAAGTGGAGTTCATAATCAGCATCTCTGTAAAAAAGAAAGTCTGTTTAAAAGAATTTAATAAATAGCATTCTCTCTTGCCAAATGATTGTTCGTAGAATAATCTTTGGGTAGCAGAAATTTGTAAAAATCTCTCTACTCTGTAGATATGCTAACAACACAAATAAGTTGTAATAAAGCGTATAAGAATTTCGACGCAGCGGCTAGTAGAACGCATGGCTCAGTGGTGAGAGCGCCTGAACGGTAATCAGGAGGCGCGGGTTCGAATTCCGCTGCGTTCAAATTGTTATACGTTTTCTTTAAATGTATTTTTCAATTTTCCTAAGTGTGGAATAACACTTTAAAAAATGTTTAAAAGAATTTGGATAGTCTTTAAGTGTGAATTTTGTGTGTTTGTATTTTTGTATAAACTTTTGTATAACTTTTACAAAGTCGTGTGGGAATATATTTCATAACTCAAGTAAGTGGACTATTTAATTCAACATCCATCAGCACTACATATATGTACGTATTTACTTAGGTTTAGTCTGCACACTAGACTCAGGTGTCGGAGAGGGTGTGTACAAAGGCACTGTGGTGTTGCGGCCGAAGTCCTTACGAAGCGGCGAACGTATTTGCTGTAGACTTCGTGTGTGGAATATTACACCTATAGGTACTAGAGTGATGTGGGAAGATAGCTCTGGTGAGGGTTTACTTCGTACTGTAGAATAGAATAGTACAAATAAAGAATAGTACTCATAGGTGTTCTATTAATATTCAATTTAAACTTCACGATGATGAAATCCTCTATAAGTATAAAAAAACTAACTGCTTAAGTCATACCGGTGCAATGAAACAGTGGTTAGTGGATTCGACCGATCTGTTCAAAGAATGATTATATCATTTTTTTTTCTAAATTGTGCAGAATCGTATAATTACAGTTATCATTTTTATTACAAGTTTTAAATGTATATAATTTTATTATCAGATTTTCACATATTGTAAAGGCTTTACCAGCAATCCTTATTTCAAATCCCATTTTATTTACAATTCTTAGTCCATACATAAATAATACTTTAACTTTTTAGTATTTTCTTTTACTTTACAGAAGATGATGATATTGTACATATTAAATTTCTCCCGAATGAGTTTCAACTTGAAGGATATTCGGAGGCCAATACTACGGTATGATTTTATGGCCGATATTTCATTGATAATAGTTATAAAAGTATATTGGTTTATAGCTTAACGCTTTTCCTAGTGTCTCAAGATTTTTTTTTAGCTTCACCCAGGACACAGGGTGAATCACGCAGCAGGGTAGTTAGAGGGAACCTAGTGTTAAAACATTCCCCACTTTCCGCCGAATTCGAAGGCGTTGCGTGTTAAAGGGCGGAACTTAACGCCGCGCTTTGCCTCGACACTAGAGCGAATAAAATGGAAATATTAAATATTTCCACTCCTCGAGTGGGAATCGAACCCACAACCAGTCGTTTACAGTCACACGTTCGTGCCTCTGCGCCACTCTCAAGAATCGTGTTTCAAGATTCTTCGTCTTTATATTCTGCCCAAATTAGAATGAACACAAATGAACACAAAGCATGAGCACTGGCTGTGCGGAATGCGCCTTAAATCGAGACAATGGTAGTACACCATTGTGAGTTACTCACACATATGACGTGGAGAGCGGAGTGTCTTAACACTAGATTCTCTCGTGACTATTCTGCTGTAAGTAAATCTGTAAAAAGGAAATACTTGTCGGCGCAAGGCGTAGCGCCTCTCTGTTATACTATAATCCTGTCTATGACTCAACTTGTCAGGTGTCAGCTGGCCGATATGACTAATGCGTAGTGACAAACTTGTTAGTAAGAAAAGGTATAAAGCAGTCGTTGGACTGGCTGTTGCATAGTTGACGTTGAGCCGCGGTAGTGCTAGTTACTAGGCGGGACGCCCTGTCCCTGTGTGCTTATAATATAACGTGATTAAGTGTAAGTTCGGTGGTGAGAGGAACTCGGGCAGTGGAGGTGAGTGTTTATGCATTATAAAGGGATCCCTTAAGCCTGCACTTGGGTCACAAGCCCCAGGCACTGCTTTAGAGTTCCTCTCCCTGTAATCGCGAGGGGTTCGGTACCCCGTAGTCTCTATTACGTGTCGTAGTTAATATGCGTTCGTGTAGTGTGTAATGTTATAATACGCTCCTGGCCCGTTGCCTACGCCCAAGAACCATTCCTGACGTTTATCAATCTACATACGTATTCGTTATGTGTTACTTATATCATAAGTGATTTATATCATCATTCTTTAGATAATCTTACATCAGAAGTGGGATATATTATTTTAATTCTACATATAAATATCAACAAATATTAAAAAAATATCTAATATAAGATGGTACTGGAGGCGCGGCGCGTGTGTGACCGCCGGCTGACAGTGCGTCGCGCCGTCGTTGCGCGCGCGCGTCCTCTGTACCTGATCGTGGACTCTGCTGTAACTGTATGTATTATAATGTACTTTATGTGGAGTATGTATAGAAAACGTATAACATGCAAAAAAGTTTTTAACACTGCAGCCTAGTTGCGAAATGTTAGACTATACGCACGATAGTTGCAGGTACGAACAGTATTTTAATAAATTTTGTAAAAGTTATCATATTTATTTTAAGATAAGGGTAGGTCGTAGTGTAAGCGAAATGATTGAGAGTTCGATTACCTCTTGATGGTATATATTAAAATTATTTATATCTTCCCCTTATGCAACACAAAGCGTAGTATTCAGTTTTACTATTCAACACGCAATGTCTAGATTTCTTTAAGAAAGATGATAGAAATTTGATCAAGTGGGTCCGATTTAACTCATTTAATACCAGGAATATTTGATACCAGGGGAGAGTTGTGGCGTAAAGGCGTAAAGCAACTGGTTGTGGGTTTGATTTCCACCCAAGGAGTAGAAATATATATTATTTCTATTTTCGTCGCTTTGGTGTCAAGGCAAAGTGCGGCGTTAAGTTCCGCCACTTAATACGCAATGCCTCCGAATTCTGCGGAAAGTGGGGAACGGAGTGTCTTTATTTATTTATTTATTTATTTATTATGGACAACTAACAAGACAAACACTAATACAAGATACAAATATAATAATAATAACTTATATGCTAAGTGTTGGCTTAATTATAAGTCGCCACGGCATGCATAGGGACGGTGAAAAATAAAAATCTAAGTACGCTAATATTAATACTACATACAAATTTTGAACAAATCTATAACTCTACTAGTACTACTAAATACAATTTTCTAAACTACAATATACAAGGTAATTATAAAAATAAAAAAAAAATAGTTAGAAATAATCACATTAAAAATAAAAAAAATACACATAGTCACATACAAAATCATACGAAATCACATTAGAGATTTTATTTGTAAACAGAAAAAAAAAAAAAAAATTTTAAAATAAAAAAAAAAAAAAAAAAATACAATATATATTATGATCGGTACATAAGAGAACATGATCGGTGCACTTTATATAGTATACTTTAGGCTCAGAGTAACAAAGAGTTTAAGCAAGTTTTAACTTTGTATTTAAACTTAGGGAGACTGTCAGAGAATATATCGATATCGACTGCACGATTATTTAAAATTTTGTTATATTCGATCTGTAATCTCTTTAAGGTAGCGTTTTGCCCTAATTTAGTTCTGGTTGCTTTAACCGCGAAAGGGGCGTATTTACATGCCCGGGGTAACCGTGAGGGGGCATTTATCTGAAGCTTATCAAGAAGGAAAGGGGAATCCAACCATCCATTAACCAATCGATATAATAGGATCAGATCCAATAAATGTCTCCTGTCTGACAAACTTTGCAGACCAAAATGTTGTAGTCGAATCTGATAATTTGGCAACAACTTAATTTTATTGCATTGGTAAGAGAGATGCCATAAAAAACGCTTCTGGGCCCTCTCGATATGTTTAATGTGCACCTCGTAATGTGGTGACCAGACTTGAGCACAATATTCAAGAACTGGTCGAACCAATGCCGAATAGAGTCTAACTTTAGTCTGTGGTTTTTTAAAGTATCTTGTGTTCCTTATGACAAATCCCAACATTTGAAATGCCTTATTTGTTATCTTATTTATATGAGTGTTGAATCTGATCCTATTATCGAAAGTGACGCCCAAATCACTTATAACAGACACTTCTTCCAGCGTGTTATTGTTTATGACATAAGACTGTGAGTTCGCGTGCGTTTTACGTGTGAATCGTATATATTTACATTTGTCCGTGTTAAGTGCCAAGTTGTTTCTCCCGCACCAGTCAACCAGGCTGTTTAAGTCTTCTTGTAGAAGAACAGCGTCGTGCTCGCATTTTATTTGCTTCGCAATCTTTAGGTCGTCAGCGTAAAGAAAACATTTACTATTTTTTATTAGTGGTACAATATCATTAATGTAGATATTAAATAATATTGGCCCCAGTACTGACCCTTGGGGAACACCTGACCGAGCCAAAAATGGTTGCGACGAGTACCCACTAACGACTACCCTTGAAGTTCGATTGCTTAGGTACGAAGAAAACCATTCCAGGAAGTTGCCTGTTACACCAAAAGCTGAAAGTTTGTGGACAAGAATTTTGTGGTCCACGGTATCGAATGCTTTGCTCATGTCGGTATAAATGGTGTCAACTGGTATATTTGAGTCAACTGAATCGGTCAAAAAGGTTACAAAAGAAGTAAGGTTGGTTGTTGCTGATCGAGCCTTGAAGAAGCCAAATTGTTGTGACGATATCAGTTGCTTGATATGCCAAGCAATTGCAGGTTTTAATAATGTTTCAAAAAGTTTGCCAAAAATGGGCAAGATGGAGATTGGCCTATAGTTTCTTATACTTGCAGTGTCCCCTGATTTGGGAATAGGTACAATCCTAGACTCTTTCCATGCAGTAGGGAAGACTCCAGATTTTATTGATCTATTGTATATTATTGAGAGAGGCAAAGAGAGCGCATCACAGCATTTTTTTGCAAATAGTGATGGTATACCATCAGATCCGGCTCCTTTACTGCCATCTAAGTGTTTTAGGCCAATTTGTACATCTTGTTGCGAAAAGGATAATCCAGCTAAGCAAATTGTAGGTGAAGAAGTTGGAGATGTAGTATGAAGATGATATGTTGAATTGGAAGAAGATACCCTGTAAACAGATGCAAAAAAGGAAGCAAAGAGATTACAGATATCAGAGCCATTAGAGGCTCTTTTATCATCTAGATTCATTAGTGATGGGTATGTACTTTTATTTTTACGCTTACTTTTTAAGAAAGACCAAAACAACTTCGGATTTTTGACTAAAGAGTCCTCTATATTACTAATATACCTCTTATAACATGCCTCAATCAATAACGTACAACGCTTTCTCAGCAACAAGAAAGACAATTCATCCATAGGATTTTTGTACTTACGATGCCTTTCACGTATTTTATATTTCTCCTTAAGTAACCTTATAAGTTCTTTGGTGAACCAACAGGGATATTTATTTTGCACGGCCTTACTTACAGGCACGTGTTTAATGATAACTTTTTTGAGTAAACTATAAAATATATCCACCATATCATCAACATTCGTCGAAGCAGAGAGTTCCTCAGTCCAAGAAATACAGCTAAGTTCGCTTATGATTTTGTTAAAATCTGCTTTATAAAAATTGAACTTGTCACTGGGAATTTTGGGAGAAAGACCCGGTGACTTGTAACATGATAACACAAATTCCAGAGGAGGGTGGTATGGGTCAACATTGCCAAGCACGTACTTGCTTGCCTGTAAATGATCAATTGTCTCAGTCGAAAGTATCAGGTCTAGAATCTTTCCTTGGTTATTAAGGATTGTATTTTTTTGGCTTAAATTGTTAAGAGCTATGAAGTCTAGTAATTTATTTCCGAGCGGGCTAGATGACGATTTAGATAAGGATACGGTATTTATACTGTTGGGCCACGATAGTGAACTTAAATTAAAATCCCCTAGTATTAAACTATTATTTAGAGATTCTAAAATCCTATTGGTATTATTAAGAAAATGTTCGAGAATGTGTTTTTGAACGGGTGGTGGAATATAGACCGCACAAATATATAATGTATCCAGAGAGTTCCGCCCTTTACTTATATTTAGTTCCACCCAAAGGTCTTCACAACCACTCTCAAGTTCAGCTAGTCTACGCGACTCAAGCCGCTTAGTGATGGCAATTAAGACGCCTCCGCCTGATTTATTTTTATGAAATTCACTAGTCTCCCGATCACGTCTATATGTGGTATAACGATCATTAAACAATTCAGAATTAAGTATAGTATGATTTAACCATGTTTCGCATAATACAATAACATCATAATCACAGCATAATACATTTTTATATAAATCTAATGTTTTAGTGCGCAAGCCTCTTACGTTTTGATAATATATATTTAACGACGAGAATTTTAACAAAAAAAAATATTAATTAACTAAAGATTTATTAACTTAACGAAACTAATAACTACTAATTACTTAATTTTTCCAAAGTGGCTGCATTGCGAACATATATATATTCAGAGGTATCAGTTTTACGCATATATATACGACCGCTACGCACCCAAACATGCTTGTAATTTAGTTTTTTGGCTTTGAAACGTGCTGCTGCGTGAAGTGACTTATTCTCTGGTGATAAGTTCTCGCAAACGTATATCGATGATTTCTTACTTTCGCTGTAACCTAGATGGCCTGAGTTCAGCTTTTCATTAGGATGTAGTTTATTGTACTTTACAGTAGCTGCCAGGAGCATATCGCGTAACCGGGGACTATTCAGTGTCAACAGAATAGCACGGGGCCGCGGGCTTTCTGGTTTTCTTTTAGCAATCCTACTGCAGTATAAGATGTCTGTATCATTTATAGGGCATGACACTACTTTACCTAGTTGCTTTATAATGGTTATTACGTTTTCCGATTTATGTTCAGGTACGCACTGAAGTTCTAGATTTGATGAACGCATAAGTTGGTCCAACTGGATGCAGCGAGAAGAGATAGCCGTGAGATCATTCTTAAGAGATTCATTCTCCTTCTTAATACACTCAATATCGTCCTTGTATGATTTTATTTCAGCATTTAATTTTTCAAAGTGACTGTTCATAAAACTAATCGACTCATGAAAATCTTTAATGTCGTTTTTCATTTCACGCAACTGATTATTAATATCGCTCATAAAATCCGCAACACAAGCAGATATACTAGCGCGGAGTTCTTCTTTAATAATATTACGTAGATCTGAACGTGATAAACAAGAGGGTGAACAGCAAGTATTCGCATCTTTACTGGCGCGCGGTTCCGCAGTACCGCGTCTAGTCATATTGATGTTAGAACGCGAGCTAGGCGACACTATCGGCCGCACTGGCGTGTTTGAGTTATCATTCTTAGGAGTTTTACTGCGGCAAGCCGGACATAGCCATTTCGATTTGGAATCGTTAGAAAGATTTTTAAAGTCTTTGGTAGATATGCTGATACAAAGATTGTGATAGTGTAAAGAACACAGCCGACATTTCAAATATAGATGATCTTCAATAGGCGACTGACAGGCTGAACAGTGCATTTTAGTTATTTTGTACGCGTAATTGAACTTTATACAAATAATGCAGGTGCTTTTGATTTGTTTTAATCTTTAAACAAAGCTGTGGTGACTCACTAGTAACGGCTCCGGACGAGACGAGGTGTAGTGGTGCGACAAGGATGAATTATTTCTTCGCGCAGCCCATCTCTTTTACTCGAGGCGAGGAAGAGCCTACCTCAGCAAGCGCCGACGCAGCGAGTATGGCGACAACCAGTTTATTATCGAAGTCAATCTATGAGGCGATACACCAATGTCCTGCTTATTGCCAAATATGTTTTGAGGTCAATTTTGCTTAAAAGTTCCAAATATAATTTAGAGAGATTTGCAACACGTCCGCTTTCGAACATATCAGAGTTATGAATGTTCTTACTTAACACTAGGTTCCCTCTGCCTACCCTGCAATGTGCAGGATACAGCGTGAAGCTAAAAAACATATTTGATACCAATAAAAATCTCAAGTAAGATAAAAGTTTAAAATAATGAAAATTAATTAAATAACTTAATTTTTAAAACCACTTTTTTATAGGGCGTAGAAGTAACTATAGAGTTTCCCGTAGGAGGTGAAGAGCGAACTGATTCCTTTGTAACAATGAAATTGATACAGGTAAGTTTCATATATTATTATGTACTAGCCAATTCGTTAACGCTTTACCAACAAATTGTCGTATAGTGTAAATAATTGTTTGTAGATTGTAAATTAACAAAAACAAAGACTATTTTACTCCGGTCCCCACTTTACGCCGAATTGGGAGACATTGCGTGTTAAGACGAAACTTAACGCCGCGCTTTGCCTGTGATACCAGAGCGAAGGAAAAGGAAATATTAAGTAAATATATAACCAGTCGTTAACAGTCAAACGTTCGTGCCACTGCGCAACGACTAACACGGAAATGGACTGGTGGGGAACGGAGTGTCTACACACAAGGTGCCCTCTGCCTACCCTGCTGTGTGTGGGATACAGCGTGAAGCTTAAAAAAAGACTATTTCATATCAAACGATTAGAATCCGATTCTATTCGCGTCGGTCTTAAAGGCCGTAATCAACAGCTTTTGTTACTCCAACACTTAAGGAAACCTTTAGCGTTAGTGTGTTGGTTATTGCGTTAATTAATATTCAATTGCAAAAGTTTTAATGTTTAGTTTTTCATGTGTTTCATTTTGTTATATACCTATATGAAATTTGACTGTATAAACGATGGTTATGGGTTCGATTTCCACTGATTTGAAATATAATGACTATCCCCCTGGACAATAATATATTTCAAATATTTACATTTCTTCGATTGGGCGAGTATACACTAGGTTTTCTCTAGCTACCCTAGGGTAGGTTAGGTTTGTGGGTAGAAGCGTGAGATTGTATAAAAATATCCCTTGAGAAAATTACTGATTGAGTAAATAATATTATGTTTTACTCTTTTTAAATGTATTTTCTTTAGGTTACGCCAACTACAAAATTATGTTATTGAAGTAAATGGACACCAGAGATTGGAATTTCTTAACACAAAATTTTCTCCAGACTAGGGGCCAGTCGTGGCGCAGGGGCACGCAAATGTGACTGTAAACGCGACTGGTTGTGGGTTCGATTCCCACTCGAGGAGTGGAAATATTTAATATTTTCATTTCCTTCGCTCTGGTGTCGAGGTAAACCGCAGCGTTAAGTTCCGCCACTTAACACGCAATGCCTCCGAATTTGGCGGAAAGTGGGGAACTGTGGGGAGTGGGTAACACTAGGTTACCTCTGCCTACACTGCTGTGTGCGGGAAACAACGTGAAGCTAAAAAAAAAAAAAATCTCCGCCTTTTCCTTAAGTGATGTATGAAAAAGAAAAATAATATATTTATTATTTTTATAGAAAGAATATTCAACAGAAGTGCCACCTGATGGTATGACGGCATCTGTAGAAGAGATTTTTGCTAAAGAGGATTTCAAAAGAAATATACAAAAACGTAAGTAACTTTGTTTTACATTAATATTGCACATGTTACTCTTACTTATCTATTTTTATATTATAAATGCGAAAATCTGTCTGTTTGTTTGTCTATCACGCTTTTAGGGCTAATCTATCGACCCGATTTGGATGAAATTTCGAATGACGGTACTAAATAACCCAGAGTCAAACATAGAATACTTATTTTTTCGAAAATCACCCGCTAAGGGGTTGAAATGGGGAATGAAAGTTTATATAAAAATCTAAATCGCTTAACTGACTGTTATGAATTTTGCCATAAATATAGGTATAGTTGATAATCCAAGGTTAAACATAGCCTATTTTATTTTAGGATATTTTGTTTGTCAGTGATGAAGCTCACGCGGCAAAGCCACGAGCGGGCAGCTGATTTAAAAATAAGTAGTTGTATAATAATTTCGACTTAGCCGGTAGAAAAAGGCATGGCTTGGCGCTCAAAGCACTTAGTAGATAAGAAGCGCAGGTTCGAATCCCAGTGCGTTCAAATTTTCATTCGTTATACTCGTATACATGTTTTACTACGTTGTGCAATTTAGTTCGACCCACAACAGCGGTGATGACATTCACGTCCTGTTCCTATTTTTATTTTATACGAATTTATATTAAATTGACGATTTTTTACTAACATATAGTAGTAGTAACTAATACTTTAATTTAATTTACATAATAAGTTAAATTTAGCTTAAGCAATTATAACTATTTACAAATACTGGGCTCTCTTGGAGTCAATAAGGCAATGGGGTCTCTATGAATCCTATAAGTAGGTAAGTGTTGAAAATTTTAGGAAAAGTATTTACATTTTTATATGCAAGTTATTTCAATATTACATTGAAATATCTAAATTTGCAAAAAAACTTTTATTTTATTTATTTTATTTTAGCTTCACGCTGTATCCCGCACACAGCAGGGTAGGCAGAGGGAACCTAGTGTCAAGACACTCTGTTCCCCACTTTCTACCGAATTCAGAGGCGTGCGTGTTAAGTGGCGGAACTTAACGCCGCGCTTTACCTCGACACCAGAGCGAAGAAAATGGAAATATAATTTCCACTCCTCGAGTGGGAATCGAACCCACAACCAGTCCCTTATAGTCACACGCTTGTGCCACTGGGCCACGACTGGCCACAAAAAAACTTTAATGGTAGTAAATCAGTACAGCGCAATACATCATTGTTTGTGTCACTTAGTTCGACGTCGGTTTGAAATTGAATTCAACCAAATAAACGGATTGTATCGACAGCTGAAGTATTTACTGCGTTAACTTTAAGTAGCCTTTTAGTCTCCAGCAAGCGACACGACGTTTGTCTTGGCATTTTCTTAGACAATTTATTGGTTTGCTTTTTTTACTAGTAACTAAATGATACTGTAAGCTAACAAAATAAAATAAGTAAATTAAATAAACTTATTTTAAATAGTAATAATGTAGAAAATAATCATAAAAAAATAGACAGAACAAACGTATTAGAATTATACAAATATTTAAAGATACACAGTCATTGCTTTTACATCTTTCAGCAAAGATATGTCTGATAGGACAAAAAGCAGAGAACAAAGTGTCCCTAAACTAAATTATTTCTAAAATACAGGTGATTTGTAATAAACACAATTGTATACAACAGATCACCTGTATTTTAGAAAGATAGTTTTTATTTATTATAATATATTATGAATGTCACAAAAAGATTGTAAATATATATAATATTATACAGCTTCATTTTACTGCATTGTAGTATGATCAAAGAGACACTTGCGTCAAGACACATAGATTTGCCATAAATAAGTAATTAGTCAACAATATTTAATATTAATAAAGTTCCAATCCATCCATCCAACCGAGAGGCCGGCGGGGCGCAGTGGGTAAGCGTCTAACTGTATACACGTCTATCTATATATTGTACTCGCACAATAATAAAAATTAAATCCTAGGATTTGTGTACTCGAATTTTACTCGAATTTTATTTCACGCTTTATCTGTGTTTTCCTCCTTCGAGACATTGCTTGTTGAGTGGCGGAACTCACTACCGTGCTTTGTTCTACCAAAGCGGAGAAGTGAAAATAATGAAAATATAACCATTTTCCCGGATGTGTATCGAACCTACAACCATCGTGTTTATAGTCCGACGCTGTCCCACTGCGCCACGACGACTTCAATGGAAATATTAACCTATAATCTCTGCTATGAAAAACTTAACCTCTAATATTCAATCACACATAAAGACTACTTCTAAACAACTTTATTACACAAGAGTCTATAAACTAAAAACTAGAAACCTCGTTTCGGAAAACATTTAAATATTTTATTACCAAATAAAGTAGAAGGCTTTCAGCGTTTATTTGCCAGAACTAATTCAAAGCCAACTTAGATTTATGCTTTAACTTTGTTAAGATGATCTTAGTGTTATATTTGTTATATAAACTGGCGTATGAAAGTTATAGTAATAAGCAAATAAATGTTTTTGTCTTATATTTTCTAGCGGCACGCTCGCAGCTTCGCCGCGTGATCTGCGTAGCTGTTTCGGTATATTGCAACCCTCGGTGGTGAATTTTTGAAAAATAAAGTAGCCTATGTTTAACCTTAGATTATCAACTATATATATGCCAAAATTCATTACAATCGGTGAAGCGGTGTAGATTTTTCATGTGAACTTTCATCCCCTATTTCATCCTTTTTTTCACCCAGTCATTTTTACTATGTTCGTTCTAAATTTTATCCAAATTGGACCTGTAGATTAGCCGTGAAAGCGTGACAGATAAACACACAGACATTCGCATTTATAACATAAGTATGGATAACTCGATTAGTTGTGTATGATTTCCACTCAGGGAAATCTTTCCGATTTCGGCCACAACACGTTATGTCTTAATTCTGTGCAGAAAGTGGAGAATGGAGTGTTTTGAGTATAACGCGAGTAATATGTGAAAAATATAGTTATACCTTCAGATTATTTACTATAGTAGGGTAGGCAGAGGTAGCCTAGTGTCTAGACACTCTATTTTCTGTTCATGTAAATATTTTTTTTACTCTAATTTACCATCACTTACAGCTAAATTCTTTCTAACGACGCCATAAATGTTTAAGTATAGCTAATAATTAAATAATTATACAAATATTTTAGTAAATATCTGCGAATGTCCTAAGAAGATGGTTTACATCCCGCCTGTGAAGAGACCTGAGCCTCCGCGAGGAGAGGATGACTACCCGCCTGTTGAAATCAGTATGTACTAGAAACAAAATCCAATTCAAAAAAAAAGTTTTATTTGTATTTTTTTTTAATTTATATAATTATTAATCTTGTCAAAAGAGAAATTAAGAAAAACATTAATAAACTTTACGTATCCCGCACACAGCAGTGTAGGCAGAGGGAACCTAGTGTTAAGACACTCCGTTCCCCACTTTTCGTCAAACTTTGGAGGCATTGCGTGTTAAGTGGCGGAACTTAACGTCACGCTTTACCTCGATACCAGGCGAAGAAAATGGAAATATTAAATATTTCTACTCCTCGAGTAGGAATCGAACCCACAACCAGTCGCTTTACAGTCGCACTTTGTGCCTCTGCGCCACGAGTGGCCCATTAATAAACTGAATATTATTATTTCTTTTAGTTTAAATTGAACCTAATACTATTGCGTTTCGTGCATGCAGCCACTACGTTACGTAATGTCATTTAAGACTATTGTAAAAATAACCACGATTGATTTTTTTAAATATATTTTCTTCTTAATTTTCATGCCTTTTACCTAATAGTAGTGATTTCAGAGAAAATTTACCTCAAGACTTCTCCACTTTCCGCTTGAATTTGAGACATTGCGTGTTGGATAGCGATCATGATGGACTCTTATTTTTTTCGCTTCACGTTGTAGTTCGTCGTTTGAAGTGACACTTTTGTGCCACTGCGCCACGACTGGACTCTAATCCAAATCTTGAAGATTTAAAATAATAACATGTAATCTATATTCTGTATACATAATTTATAAGGACATATTTAACGTTTTCATATTTATTCCAGTATCCACGCCTCCTCTCACTTGCGTGTGTCGCTGCACGTACTGCAACAAGCCGGTACTTCCGGGACAGAGCGAGCCTTACTGCTTGCAGCTCAAACAACTACCTAAAAATACTGGTTAAGTTTTATTAAATTATTTAATTTTAGCTTGTTTTAAACATTTTTAAAGTGTTATTCCACACTTAGGAAAATTGAAAAAGATATTTAAAGAAAACGTATAAAAATTCGAACCACTGAGCATGCTCAGTGTTGAGAGCGCCTGAACGGTATTCAGGAGGCGCGGGTTCGAATCCCGCTGCGTTCAAATTTTTATACGTTTTCTTTTATTAAATTATTTAATTTTAGCTTGTTTAAGTTGGAAAGTACCCAATGATAATAAAACAATCTAGTATGATAACAATCTATATATAACTTCTACATCTTCTAAGTCTTAACACTAGGTTACCTACTGTGCCTACCCTGCTGTGTGCGCGAAACAGCGTGAAGGTAAAAAAAATACAAAAGCAATTTGTTGTAGGTTTGATTTCCACTTGGAGAATTATATTTAAATTACTTTTATTTCTATTCTATTATTCAATTTATTCGTTAAGTTCCGCCACTTAACACGCAAGCCTCCCAATTCGGAGGAAAGTGGGGAACGGAGTGTCTTAACACTAGGTTCCCTCTGCCTACCCTGCTGTGTGCGGGATACACCGTGAAGCTACTTTTATTTCTATGTCCTGGTATATATAAAGAGCGGTGTTGAGTTTCGCCAATCAATAGCTATATTTAAAAATTTGGGCTAACATCGGAAATCTGAGTATTACCTATGGCACTATATTTCTTTTTTTTTTTAAATCATAATTTTGTAAATTATTTTCGTTTTAATATATTTTAAAACAAAAGGTATAACAATCTTGTATTTAAGATGTTTTCTATTCCACAGATAATATGTCATATTTATTATAATTACATTTACTTCAATAAGCAAAAATGTATTTAATTTCATTCATTTTATACTAGAAAAAATATCACTAGAACAATACAATTCAACGTGAAAGCTTAATACTCCTAATTTCCATACTGTAAAGACCCCAAATGGGCGTAACACTTGTATTAAAAGTTGAATTTGCATTTGTGGGAAGCAATGGTCGTCTTTGGGGCCGCTAACTTAAAATGAATTAGCAAGTTCCACTCGAAGAAATCATGTATATATTTAAATTGTTTTCATTTCACCGTTCTGGTAACTAAAGCAGAATCTTGCCTCAAGACAACGCAGAACTCACGTTCTGCCACTCAACACGTAATGTCTCTATTTTTTTTT
Source organism: Dryas iulia moderata (assembly GCA_019049465.1). Taxonomy (NCBI): domain Eukaryota; kingdom Metazoa; phylum Arthropoda; class Insecta; order Lepidoptera; family Nymphalidae; genus Dryas; species Dryas iulia. Next base: position 495,116 of record CM032427.1, read on the forward strand.
AGCTTCACGCTGTATCCCGCACACGGCAGGGTAGGCAGAGGGAACCTAGTGTTAAGACACTTCGTTCCCCACTTTCCGCCAGATTCGGAGACATTGCGTGTTAAGTGGCAGAACTTAACCCTGCGCTTTACCTCTGTTACCAGAGCGAAGGAAATGTAAATATTAAATATTTCCTCTCCTCGAGTGGGAATCAAACCCATATCCAGTCGTTTACAGTCACACGTTCGTGCCACTGCGCCACGACTGGCCCCCAATGTAATGTCTGCGGAGCTAAGGCGGAGAGCGAATAACAGAGAGTCATGACACTAGACTCTCTCTTGACTTCCTTGCTGTGCTTGAAAAAGCTTGAAAGTATAAATAATTGTTTTAACAAACCGTGTTACAGTACGCTCTCGCACTATCATTCTGCGGAACGAAGGAGGGCTATCAGCGCGTTGGCGCACTGCAGTGCGACACTGGCCGGGGAAGACTGTCACTAAAGGTAAATATACCTATATAATTACTTTAAAAAACATATAGAAAGGTCGTTGTAACCGGCTGGACGACCAGCGTCTGATTGTATACGCGTTGTGGATTCGATTCCCACTCGAGAGAAGGATTACTTATATATTATTTTCACTATTCTTCTCTAGTTCCTAAGAAAACGCTAAATTCAGGTCCAAAAATGATACATTTACTAACTGTTGTTGTTTTTTATGACCTAGGTATGTACGTAACACTTTAAAAATGAAATATTTAATAAATACCATTCTCTGGTGCCAAACGATTGTTTGTAGAACTAAACTAAACGAAAATGTTAAATTAAAATTTACTTTTCAAATAAAAGTCTCAGCTGTTAGTACAATGTTTGAGAGGGATTTAAGTGCTAAAGTTGTATGAGTCGTGATAAAAATCCCTATTTATTTTCTCTACTGTATTTAATTTCTCCTTGCTCGTAGCTTAACTGTAATGTGGAAATCGAACGTAGAACCACGATTGGTTGTGAGTTAGGATCCTTCTTGGAGGCAAAATTGATGGGTTAATTATTTTCATTACTTTGCGCCGGTGCTTACATAAATTTTTAAGTATTTTTCTTCTATGATGCTACACTTATGTAGATGAAATCAAAAATTTCTGGAGTTAAATAATTATATCCGATTGATTTGTAGTATTTTTAAAAATAACTTTAAGGATGGATAGAGAATGTAGTGTATATTACCTATTTGACCTCCCGCTCGGAATCCAGACATAGTGTATTTTTTTTATTTAAATACTTAAAAACTACAGACACCCGGTCTCGTATCCTTTTTTACCTTAATATGATTTAATCACAATTCTTAAATTACATTAACATGCTACTTAAACTAAAATTATGTTTTAAATTAACTAAGTGAGTTACCCTATTATATTTACTATACTTATATCTACAATTAAATTCATTTTTATTTAAGACAATATTATATAGAACTTTAAGCATATTATTTTTGTATTTTTTTGCAGCTACGTATTTGTATTAGTTTTACAAAAGACATTGTGTGTTGAGTAACGGAACATAAAGTGTCGTTTGTCCCAACAGAGCGGATAAAGGGAAATAATTTTAATATAGTAAGTAGCCTGCATCCAATCGCTCGTATATGTTCTAGTAAAAAATCAGACTTTCTTCATTTATGTAATACCCTCCGGCAATATGTACATTGAATATCGAGGATATTAAAATTCAGCGACAAGAATCTGTATTGACAGCGTTATATAAATTTTCGACGCTCAGTAGCTTTATACAAAAATTGACAATTTAAATATAAAATTGACGCTGAAGTACTTGGGCAAAAGCTGCAATTCAGTAGTTGTGGGTTCGATATTCACTCCAGTAAAGATTTACTTGATTTTTCTTTTAATTTTCACCATTTTTTTATTATTGCCAAAGTTGGTAGCCCAGCAGTTCATTAAAATAAGGAAATTAAAAAATAAGAATAATTGTAAATGTTACATAAAATATGTGTAGTAATAGTGAGTGGCGGAAGTCAACGCCGCGTGCATTTTATATAAAGTATAACTTACAAGTATATATAAATATGAAAATATAAGCTTATAAATATATTATACCGCTACGAACCTATACTTATTATACTTATATCTCGCTAACTTAACACGCAATGCCTCCGAATTCGGCGGAAAGTGGGGAACGGAGTGTCTTAACACTAGGTTCCCCCTGCCTACCCTGCTGTGTGCGGGATATAGCGTGAAGCTATTTATTTTATTTATATCTCGCTAATATTAAAATTCATTTTTATACCTATTATTTAAAACACCTATAATACCAAAAACAAGGAGTTTCAACACACTTTTAATCCTCTAAAAGCACTTCTAGATCACCATCTAATATTCTCAAAGCTATAAATCAAAAGTAACGAGTTCTAACGGATAACGGTAGCGCACGTTGCGATCGACGTTGTTATAAATCTCTGCGATACGAGGAGAGTGTGACGGGGTCTCATCTCTTATACATGAAGCTATCATAAAAACCAATTAAGTGTGGATATCGAAGATATACTGATAGATTTTCTAAGTGTGATTGAATACAAAGGTCATACATATGTTAGTATAATACGGAAACAAACCTCTTGTCTTTTATATCAGACATTATCTACGACGTTGACAAAGGTAAGCAAGTGGATGCCGTTTACACTGACTTTAGTTCTGCATTTGATAAAGTCAATCATCTGCTTCTCATTAGAAAGCTTCAGGCAATAGGTATAAATGGTTCATTGCTGCGGTGGTTTGCCTCTTATCTGGATAGAAGATCTCAAGTAGTACTGCAACTACTTGGATACGAATCTCAAGCGTATTATGCGGAATCCGGCGTTCCCCAGGTGTGAGCCCTGGGTCCCATTTTATTTTCAATATTCGTTAACGATATAACTCTGGTAATTAAGCACTGTAAGTTCTCTCTTTTTGCAGACGATTTAAAAATTTACAAATTAATTGAGTCTCAACTTGACGTAGCCTATATGCAGAATGATATAAACAATATAAACGCATGGTGTAAAGACAACCTGATGGATTTAAATGTTGGTAAATGCTCTTATATAACATTCACTAGGAAGAGGAAGCCAATTGTAACATCTTATAACATTAATGGAATTTCTCTTATAAAAGTTAACGAAATTCGCGATTTAGGTGTTACAATTGATAAAAAACTGACATTTGTGTCCCATGTAGACCATATAACTAAAAAATCTTTTCAAATGGGTTTTTAAGACGCAATACAAAGATGTTTAAAAATCCCCACACCAAAATTACATTGTTTAACGCATTAGTACGCAGTCAGTTAGAATATGCTTCATCGATATGGAATCCAACTTATAGTATACACAGTCAGCGCATCGAACGAGTCCAGCGAGCGTTTACTCGTTACTTAGCTTTTCATTCTCATAAAATATCATTCAGATGCCCGTACGAACAACGTTTAATTCATTTTGGCATGAAGAACCTGCATGCTCGACGTTCAATTCATGATTTAATCATTATGTACAATATCATAAATGGCAACATTGATAGCAGCCATCTACTAGCTCAGCTTTCTATTTCAGTACCTTATAAAATTCCTCGTCAACGCATTACTAAAATTTTTTACCATCCAAGAGTTCGTACAAATCTAGGTGCGCATTCTCCACTTGCTAGGATGTGCAACTTATACAACTTCTTAAATAAAGAGATAACAGATTTGGACATGTTTCATGATTCATTTTCAAAATTCAAACATACTCTGCATAAATATTACTCTCTAAAATTGTAACTGTTTCACTTTTAATTTAATGTGTAGTTGTTTACATAACTTTATTTATATATATAATGTTGTTTTTTTTTGTTGTAGTAATTTAATTTAGTTGGATTAAGGTGTTATCGTTGTTATAAAACTTCTCGGACAATGTTGTGAATACCTGTAATTGGTGTACATATGAAGATCAGATACTTTTGACTGTATATTTAATATAAATGTTGCATATGTGTACTGTTGGTGTTCCTAAATAAATAAATAAATAAATAAATAAATAATAAGTATAATATATTTTTTCTTTTTTTTTACCTTCACGCTTTATCCCGCATACAGCAGGGTAAGCAGAGGAAACCTAAAGTTAAGACACTCCGTTCCCCACTTTCCGCCGAATTCTGAAGGCATTGTGAGTTAAGTGGCGAGTTAATGTCTCGAGCCCACAGTGAAGAAAATGAAAATATTAAATATTTACACTCCTCGAGTGGGAATCGAACCTACAACCAGTCGCTTTAAATCACATTTTGTGCCTCTCTCAGGACTTTCCTCTCCGTTCTACACTTTCTGCTTCAACGCCGCGCTGTATTATAGATACTAGAGTGGTGAATTGAATATAATATATAATCACTCCCTCGAGTGGGAATCACATCGCGTTTCTATAATCATAAACGTGTGCAAATTCTACCTTTAAATGTAAATCCAACCAGATGGTACCTTTTATTAAGATTATCATATTATTTGCTCGATACCGAAAATATTACGTGATATATGTATGTGTCGCAATATTGTGAGTGCGTAAGCAGTTGATCAATATTTGACGAGTAATCTCCGCGTTCCTTTTTTCCATTTTAACATAATGTCATTTTGTTTTTATATTTTTCATTGAATGAACGAAGAAACGTAATAATACATATTACGTTATATACATATAAACTACTTAGAAAAAATATGCTTGAAAAATATGCGTGAAGCTCTAACAAAGTATACTCTACTTTGTTAGAGCTTCATGCATATTATATATTATAATTCCAGCCGTTGGTTCACACTGTTTTCGTGTATCACATTAGACAAAAACTAGTGCCAAGACACTCTATTTTCTATTTTCTTCCAAATTCGAGGAAGTAAATGTTGAGCGGCGCAACTTAGCGCTGTAATGTACAAATAACAAAGAACAAATTAACAAATAACAAAGATTCAGATAAAGACCACCAAGTGACACCGTGTCACATGCTGTCGTTGCTATCACTAGACACACTGTCGAATGTATGTACTACGCCGACGCTGATGAAGATAGATTTATACGATAGACTAACGAGACTCATACAGCCAATATAATCGTATACAACATGAAAATGGCCATCTTATACAGAGACAGCGGGGCGATCACCAACTAAACTAAAGAACCGTTCAATAATATAAAGAAAACCAATAAATATAAAGATTCCAATTTTTATTTATTTATTTTTTTTGAATACCGATGTATCCATGTGACTGAGTGCACTAACTAATCAACAAAACATGTGAAAGAAAAACTTAAAAGAAAACTAAATCCAAACAAGATCCAGAACAATAAACGCACGAAGCTGCGTCCGTGAAGACGAAAAAATAATGAAAAACCTGTAATTTGTCTTACCAGAGCTTATTGTTTAAAACTCGTACTTGTTTAGCTTATGGCACAATATTATTGCGGCATTATTATTTACTTGTAACTTCAAGGAAACTATTATTAATGTAATCGTTAACAAGTGCCGTTTTCTGTTTCCTTTTCCTAATAACTTGGCCGTCTCTACGTTAATTGATCTTTGTAATGAAGGATAGTTTGTGTCTGTATAGCAGTAGGTGACGCGATGACTGATGAGCGATCGGTAATGGGTTTGCACATCTATACTGGCAAATGACTATAGATATAGCTATACCTAGATATTGTTAACTTCCACTACTATTGTGGAATTAGCACCCACAACTATCAAACTCGGCGAAGTTTCCACTACACTCGTTATTCACATAAATTTTATGTCTACACAATTTACTACAATCACAGAAAACGTGACTCAAAGTGGCAAAGCTCAAAGAAATATTCAGGTCAAAGAGCACGTGTTAAGTTCATACAACGATATCTGTATATAATGTGCATTAGTATGTATGTATTATATATAAAGTCACCTCGCGTCGTCACTCTGCCTCAATCGGAAGGATACTCCTTATCTCCTAAGCCCCCTTCATCTTAGCTTTTATACGTAGAACTTTTGAAGCTCTTTTATTCTGACGAGTTTAAGTATTATCAACTTTGAGACTATCTTACCTATACCTACCTATCTTTAAACTATGAGTAGATTTGAAACTTTGAAAAGTTTCAGTTTCGTGAGTAAACGTAACTTTAAGTTCTAAATTTTTGAACAATTTTCTATAAGTCTTTGAAAATAAAGAGTTTAAGATGTAGTACGTTGTAATATCTTAAAGTATAAACATTTTACCCCAAATACACATTTTTATTTACATGTTAGTCAGTCTGTAATTGAGACATAGTATGTGTAACAATGTATGCACAAATATATTATACACCAATTTATATTATTATTTATAAAATAAACAAACAAAATGTATTAAAGAATTCTCGTGAAAAAATGCAAATTAAGTGTCAGTAAGACAGTCTGTAACAATACACGTCCGACACGACTCTAATTATACTTACAGCGGACCGTCTGTTCCCGTCTGTGATGTACAAGAATTTCGGATTTAATTTTAAAATTAAATTAAAGCGGTTTACTATTTTAGTCGACGTAATGAAATAACTGTTTGGGATGTCCCCTTGAGGAATGAACTATATTTGTTCAGGCAATAGCCCAGTGAAATGTTGCAGTTTAAATATTTTAATGTCTTTTTAATGCCCTAAGTGTTAAGTGTTTTTGAATAGCATTCTCTCTTGCAAAACGATTGTTCGTAGAATAATCTTTGGGTAGCAGAAATTTGTAAAAATCTCTCTACAGAGATGCTAAATAAATAAATAAGTTGTAAAAGCGTATGAAACTTTCGACGCAGCTGGTAATAGAACGCATGGCTTAGCGGTCAAAGCGCAAGTGCAAAGTAGGTACATATATATATGCACATACAAATTATTTACTAAGCAAAAAAATGCTAAAAGCTTATCTCAATAAACTCCTTTTCCCACTTTCTTCCTGAATTTGATATTGTTTGTTAAGTGCCAGAATTTAACATAACATCTTCATCTTACCAGAACAGAAAAATAATAATAGAAAAATAATAATATTTTTTTTCTTGAATCGGACTGAACTCGCAACCATACACACAATGCACAATGCATAAAATAAGACGCTTTTCCACTGAGCGCTACGAACTCTTTCTTACTCTTCTTCCAATATTCCCTAACAATTTAAAATATAAACCAAGTTTACATATGTAGGTCGGTAAGTACCATGTGGCTATAGCACCAATACAGCTTTGTCACTCGATACGGTTAGTTGTAATCAAATATGTACGAGTATAACAGTACGTAACGAACTCTCCTGGATAGGAAAACTGTGTCGGGAGTAAATTGCTTTGTTCTTTTACCTTGTAAAAAAATATTGAGTGGTTCGTATTGGATAGTAAACATATTTTTTTCAATACAGTGGAAATAGGGCCTAAACTAGTGTTCTGTAACTAAATTGTTTTTTAAATATTTTTTTATTTACTTTTTTATTTATTTTGTTAAGGCTATCACATAAATAAGTATAAGTCTCGGTTACGTGTTTTATTAATATTTTTGGGTTTTTGGAGCTTCACGCATTTTCACGCATAACAAAAATTGAAATTAGATTAGATATAATCATTCCCACGAGTGAGAATCGCACCCACAACCATCGCGCATTTAAATCAGACTACATCTCAATTCGCTACGACGGCCTCCTAATAATGTATTTTTACAAAATCTTTATATTTTTATATTTTCTCTATAAAACTTCCACTCAATACGCAAAGCTTCGATTTCCGGTTGAAATGTAGAAAAGATTGTCTTGAGAGAACGTAGTGTAGGTTCTCTATATTTTTTATCATACAAACAAAGCTGTACGGGAAAATGGAATCTAGAACCATTACATAATCTACAGTCAGATACTTCCTAGCTGGGCATTAATAAACTCACATATTTAATATCGTATAGTGAATATCATATTAAGAATAATATAGGAGGCCAGAGCGAGGGCACAAAGACTAACCGTAAATGCGACTAGTTGTGGCTGATTGTGACAATTTGAATATCAATTACTTCCATTTTTTTCACTTTCCGCCACTTAACACGCAATGCATTCTACCTACCCTACCATGTACGGGATACAGCGAGACGCTAAAAAAATACATATTATATTCAAATGTGATATTCATTTGACACGTCTCCCCCAGCCAGTTTTGTGGAAAGTCGTGGCCCAGTGGCACAAGCGTGTGACTGTAAACGACTGGTTGTGGGTTCGATTCCCACTCGAGGAGTGGGAATATTTAATATTTCCATTTTCTTCGCTCTGGCATCGAAGTAAATCGCGGCGTTAAGTTCCGCCACTTAACACGCAATGCCTCCGAATTCGGCGGAAACTGGGGTACGGAGTGTCTTAACACTAGGTTCCCTCTGCCTACCCTGATGTGTGCGGGATATAGCGTGAAGCTATTTATTTATTTTATTTTTACGTTGTTTCCAGTACCGTGGTCGCGTCCTCCAGGAGTGTCTCTACAGTGCTCTCCCGCGTGCGGTACTCTGACACGAGACGGCGTTCAGAGAGTCATCGTATCTTTTTGTGCGGACACGTGGGGTGTGTATTACGACCAGATACTTATACAGGTATCATTTTTCTCTAATTTGTTCTATATGTACAATTTGAAGTGGCCAGTCGTGGCCCAGTGGCACAAGCGTATGTGTAAACGACTGGTTGTGGGTTCGATTCCCACTCGAGGAGAGGAAATATTAACATTTCCAATTTCTTTGCTCTGGTGTCGAGGTAAAACGCGGCGTTAAGTTCCGCCACTTAACACGCAATGCCTCCGAATTCGGCGGAAAGTGGGGAACGGAGTGTCTTAACACTAGGTTCCCTCTGCCTACCCTGCTGTGTGCGGGATACAGCGTGAAGCTAAAAAAAAAATATATTTTTTAATATATTTTAAAGAGACATTGTTTTCTGACACTTAACTTGAAATGATTTATACATGCACCTATACATCTCTAGATTTAAGACGGAAAGTGGAGAACGGCGTGGTTACAATAAATTCTCTCTGACACCTATTTTTTTAAGAGTAACATAACTTTTAAGAAAAGTTTCATTACGTTTCGCAAAAACAGAATCTTTATTAACTAACTGAGTCTTTATAGTTTTAACTAAGCGCTGCGAGAAGTTGTAAATATAAATTACGTAAGCAATTGGTACAATAAACATAAAAAAGAACAACGCTTTAATCTCCTCAAATAATCTTTAAAAATAATAAAACGTTTATGTGGCCAGTCGTGGCCCAGAGGCACAAGCGTGTGACTGTAAACGACTGGTTGTGGGTTCGATTCCCACTCGAGGAGTGGAAATTATATTTCCATTTTCTTCGCTCTGGTGTCGAGGTAAAGTGCGGCGTTAAGTTCCGCCACTTAACACGCAAGCCTCCGAATTCGGCGGAAAGTGGGGAACGGAGTGTCTTAACACTAGGTTCCCTCTGCCTGTGTGCGGGATATAGCGTGAAGCTATTTCATTTTATTTTTTTTTAGTTCATGTTATTTGTATTTACCTTTAAAATTATTTCTTTTTATTAAACTTGTATTTCTAAATTGAACATTACAAAAATTAAACTTAAAAAAATAAGTTGAAAGAAAAATAACATTCGTGTTAATATTCAACACTCTTAAACTAAAAGGTTTTCTTTTGATAAAATTTGAATATTTTGTTTGGGCCCTTCTAATACATGTACATGTGTTACGCAAAAAGTATACATATTAGTATGTATTATGGGACTTAGTAAAGTTATTTTTTATTATGATAACTATTGAGGGATAGATAAAGAGATATATGATAAGATAAGATAATATATAAACGGCCAGTCGTGGCCCAGTGGCACAAGCGTGTGACTGTAAACGACTGTTTGTAGGTTCGATTCCCACTTGAGGCGTGGAAATATTTAATATTTCCATTTTCTTGGACTCTCTGGTGTCGAGGCGTGGCGTTGAGTTTCGCCACTTATTACGCAATGCCTCCGAATTCGGCGGAAAGTGGGGAACGGAGTAACTTAATACTAGGTTCCCTCTGCCTACCCTGCTGTGTGCGGGATACAGCTTGAAGCTAAAATAAATAAATAAAATAAAAATAAACATTGGTAGTTATTGCTTTTTAGAAGTGAACCCGTAACCATTTTATATACTGACTAAAATCACCCAGTTAAATTAAAAAAATCTATATTTAAACTTCCGTTAACGCTACAGGATTACAACTTCGAATAATATATTTATGTCTATATATAATTATTTATGTCTTTTGTCAACTTTTGTCCTATTGTCAACACAATCCGTTCTCCAGTCAAATCGAGACATTGTAAAAGACATTTGAAAAAAACGTATAAAAATTTGAAAGCAGCGGGATTCGAACCCGCGCCTCCTGAATACCGTTCAGACGCTGTCACCACTGAGCCATGCGTTATACTATCCGCTGCGTCGAAATTCTTATACGCTTTATTACAACTTACTTATGTTGTTAGCATCTCTGTAGAGAGATTTTTACAAATGTCTGCTACCCAAAGATTATTCTACGAACAATCGTTTGGCAAAAGAGATGCTTTTTATTAAACACTTTTTAGACATTTTTAAAGTGTCATTCCACAATTAGGAAAATTGAAAAAGACATTTTAAAAAAACGTATAAAAATTTGAACGCAGTGGGATTCGAACCCACGCCTCCGCCTCGAGACATTGTGTTTTGAGTGAGGGAACTCAACGCCGCGCTTCGCTTTCACTAGAGCAAAGAAATGAAAGTAATTAAATTATTATTATTCCTCTGATTGGAAATCGAACCTACAACGCATTGCACCACCAAATCGGACTGGTAGATTAGCCGTGAAAGCGTGATAGACAATCAAACAGACTTTCCTATTTATAATGTAAATATGGGATGTACATGTTCCGAATCAAAACAGCTACGTGTTCATATACCAGACGTAGAAGAGGTCCTGTGGGTCCCGCATTAGCATATATACCTTTTACGTAAACAAATGTCATTATCCCCCGTCTCGTACAGTTTGTACAATAAAGTTATTTTGTTTACGAAATTATGCGTGGATTTACAAATTGAATGATTATAATAACATGATTGGAATTTATATTATTAGAATCATTCAAATTTCAACGCTATCCCGCATATAGCAGGTTAGGTAGAGGGAACCTAGTGTTAAGACACTCTGTTCCCCACTTTCCGCCGAATTCGGAGACACTGCATTTTAAGTGGCGGAACTTAACACATATATGTCAAATTGTTAAGATACTCGTAATATAAGTTACGAGACACTGTTGCAAAACCATATTAAATAAATATCTTTATTAAAATAAATATTCAATCAAACGAAAATACACACCGCATTGTATAGAAAAAGAAGCAAACCAATAAACATGTACAAACAACACATATTTTGATGACATTATTTTCTTTGAAAGTTAGAGTTGAAGTAAGGGAAAGTTACGACGAAATGAAATAAAATCTAAATTTTGGCACAAAAATACCTTTTATAAGTATATTGCAGAGCTCTCCTCCGCGCGGTCATTACGACGCGCGGGGAAGTGACTCATAGTCACTTGGCAAAGCGATTTTAGTGGAAACTTGTTCTAACTTTGTAAATGAAGTATGAAGTCGTTTTGAAATCGTTAGTTACGAATGTATTGACGCCAGAGCGCAGCTTGTAGTATAATATGTGGAGCGCGGTGGTTGTGGATACAAATATATTATATTTTATTTCCTTCCATTTTTATATTTATCTGTTATTTTTGTGAAGTGAAATTTAAATAAAAGAGTTTAAGAATTTAGTGTAGGTTTTGCTTATTGGGTATCGGAAGTTAACGTCGTGCTGTTTCAACTGACAATGGAAATATTTTCATTCTCATAGGGTAGAGGGTAGTCAGAAAGAACATTCTTTTTTTTTAGTTTCACGCTGTATCCCGCACCTGCTGTGTGCGGTGTGTAGGCAGAGGGAACCTAGTACTATAATACTCCGTTCCCCACTCTCCGCCGAATTCGGAGGTATTGCGTGTTAAGTGGCGGAACTTAACGCCGAATATTAATAATACTATCATTTTTGCGACTTCACGCCTTTTTCCACATAGCTGGGTATATAATGATCATAATGGTAATTCACTCCGCCCTGAACTTTCCGATCGAAATCAACACATTGCGTTTTAAGTGACGGAACTCGACTCCGCGCCTTATCAGAAAAAGGCAATAAAAATATCTTTAAATATAATCATTTCCACAAATGAGGATACAAAGCACGTCGCATTAACATGCAGAGGTTGTCCCAATGCATCACTATGGTCTCGTGCGTGTATCAATATAACGTAATGCAAAGTTTATAGTATAAATGTTCAAAGTGTAAATCTGGATTTAATAATTTTAGTATTCTTTTCTAGATTCGCGCATTTCAGACAGTTTAACTTGAAACAGGTAAGACGTATATAATGCCGCATTTTCTTACTAAAGCGAGGATATTGATACTTATATTATAAATGCGAAAGTCTGTGTGTTTGTCTGTCATGCTTTCACGGCTAATCTACCGGTCCAATTTGGATGAAATTTTGAATGAATGTAGTAAAAGTGAATGGGTCTAACATAGGCTACATATTTTTTCAAAAATCAACCTCTAAAGGGTTGAAATAGGGGATGAAAGTTTATATGAAAAATCTAAACTGCTTGATCAATTGTAATGAATTTTGGCACAAATATAGTTGATAATCTAAACTTAAACATAGGCTACTTTATTTTTTTAAAATGCGCCCCTGAGGGTTGCAATATGACGAAATAGTTCACGCGGCGGAGCCGCGAGCGGGCCGCTAGTTGAAAATAATTTTAAAATATCACCATTCCCTCGACTAGAAATCGAACCCAGAACCTTTCCGTGATATTAATGCACAGGTCCAATGTGTTTTGTATTAATGTTTCTTTTATTTTTAACAATTTGTTTGCAGATAGAGCATTTAGAGCCGGTAGTGCTAGACGTGTGGGTGGAGGTGACCGGTCCGCCGTTACAGTTCGCGTTACGACCTTCTGAGCGTGATGACACTCCGCCTGTTCTGTGGTATGGTTTCTGTCTTTTTTTCTTTAGGTTTGATTCGGTAGTGGGTTTGATTCCCACTCGAGGGTTATTTTGTTATATTATTGCATTTGCATAGGCCAATGTCATAGTGTCTGACTGTATACGCTATTGTTCTGTGTACGATTCCATCTCATATATTATGTATTTCAGACAGGACGTTCTAGGACAGGAAAAACGCGCTGTTGTGTTCAGGAATTCAATGCACAATATCTCGGATTCTGGTGATGTGTCGAAAACGAAGTGTCTAATCACTAGGTTCTCTCTCCCTACACTGCTATGTGGTGAATAGCGTCCCTTTAAAAAACAAAAAATAGATAGAAGGTTATATCAAGTAATATATAAAGAAATAATAATATATAAAGAAAAAAATTACCTTCACTTTCCAAGGAAAAAGCAAAGTCAATAAATAAAACTAAACTCGAATAACATTATTTATTTATTCGAGCTTAACTAAAGAGCTTTGATAAGTATGATAATATTATTTTAATAAGGTTCACAATATTTATTTTTTTTATACAGACGTGATAAAAAAATTCAGACTGATTTCACGCATTTGAATATATTTTATTCTTATTTTTTATATATTTTTTTATTTTACTCAGCGTGTTTAGAGAGGAAATATTTTTTAAGACATTCCGCCCTTTATTTCTGGTTTATAACAGAAACAATATGTGTTATATAGAGGAACTAAACTGATTTATAAATATTTTTTGAATTATGTTTAATTTAAATTATTCATAAGTGTTATTCCCAGGCGTGAGATAGCAAAATTTTTTACAGAAAATGTATGAAAATTTTAACGGAGCGGGTCTTGAACCTGGGCTTTTCTATGAAACCTTTTTTTTTTCTTAGGTGTGTTTTGTATCATAAGTAATATTTATAAACATATTGCAGGATGTCAAACTCCAACCCGGAGCGCGTCGTGCGCTTTACAAACACGTCGCAAGCTGATCTGCTCGTGTTCCCGTACGTGTTGAAGGATCATGGTACATTCTTATGAATATTTTTTTCTTTCTAATGTATCCCATATACATTAGGGTAGACAGAGGGTAGCTGGCCTTAACTTCATTCCCCATTTCCGCTAAATTCTGGATGCGTTATGCGTTAAATAGCAAAACTTAACGCCGCAACTTCTGACACCTTAGCGAATAAGATGGACATTTTAAATATAATTCTTATATTACTTTTATTATAAGCAGCTTCACGCTTTTTTCCACATAGCCCATTAAGTTATTGATTACTACCTATATCTTTTCGTATATCTTTGTTTTTTTCCTGGTGATGAAGCCATCTTAGTGTCTGTTACAAAAGCGTGCGTCAGTCACAACCTACTGTTAAGAATTTTCGTTCTTTATCGCCTACCCCAAATTGAGGAAATGAGTGTTGCGGAACTCAAATTTTATTTTATTTACCAGGGTGGAGAAATGAAAATAATGAAATTATGATCATTGTCATATGGGGCCAGTGGTGACACAGAGGCACGAGGTGTGATTGCGAATGCGGCTGGATGTGGCTTCGATTCCCTCTCGAGGAGTGGAATTATTTAATATTTCCATTTTTTTCGCTCTGGCCGCTTTTCGCTCGTCGAGGCAAAGAGGGGCGGTAAGTTCCGCCACTTCACACGCAATGCCGCTAAATTCGGCGGTGCGTGGGGAACGGAGTGTCTTAACACTAGGTTCCCTCTGCCTACCCTGCTGTGTGCGGAATACAGCGTGAAGCTAAAAAAAATCATCATTGCTCTGAGTAGGACTCGAACACACAACCAATCGCGTTTACAGTCAGATACTTGCGCGTTCACACTGCTACACGATGGTCTCGATTAAAGCTTTAAGTCCAATGAAATCTATAAATCCAATTTGGCTTTAACTTCAAACCTATTTATGTCTTTCAGAGAAATCTACATATTATGTGTGATTGAGTTCAGAAACTAAGCCCTTTAAGTTACCAAATGTATGTAAATATATGTATGTATGTATGTATTTTCTAAGAAATTGCGTATTGAATGGTGAAATATAAAGGCTTGATTTAATAATATTAATAACAAAATATCGTTATTGTGAAATAAAGATATTTGGTAGGTATGGATATATAGAATACTAGCGGCCCGCTCGCGTTTTGCCGCGTAATCTACGTGGCTGTTTCGTTATATTGCAAAACTCGGTGGTGGATTTGTGAAAAATAAAGTAGCCTATGTTTAACCTTGGATTATCAACTATACATATGCCAACATACATTACAACTGGTCAAACGGTGTAGATTTTTCATATAAACTTTCATCCCCTATTTCAACCCTTTAGAGGTTGATTTTTGAAAAACTAAGTAGCCTATGTTCGAACCAATCTTTTTACTACTTTCCTTCTAAATTTCATCCAAATGAGACCAGTAGATTAGCCGTGAAAGCGTGACAGACAAACACACAGACATTTGCATTTATAATATAAGTATGGATGTTGTTGTTGTACTAAGCTTTAAGCCCGTGTTACTAGTCGCCAGGTTTTTATTCGCGGAAAAAGCTTTTAATAAGTATGCATACTTAACATAATGTAATACTCCAATGACAGTAGAGTTATGTGTGCGTGTGTGCGTGCGTATGTGCTATGTATACCTGTTGTATTTTTTTTAAACTTTTATGAGATTTTAAAAAAGTATGTAGAAAAAAAGTAATTAAACTCGCTCGTTAAAGATATTTTACGTTGAGTTCTGAAACTCAACTTTACAGTTTTTCTATGAAGAGTTAAAATGATACAAATATTTCATTTTTTTTACATAATACTAGTTTTATTTTAATTTGCTTACTTAAACTTAAAACATTTTCACCCTTTATTATTTAATGAGGTGGTTTTCATTCACGCTTTTTTCAACAGAGCAGGATAATCGGAGAGAACATAGTGTCAAAACACTTCGTTCTTAATTTTCAACTTCAATTCCTAATATTGTTGATTATTAATAAATATTTCAGAATACATTCAAGAATCACTTCCCTTCCGTCTGTACCTTCGTCTCTACGATGTGCTGCCGCCTACCTGTCCGTGTGTTACAGCTTTTAATGGTAAATTATTAATAACGTATGTTTGTGTTTTTGATTTAAATGTTTAACAAGATAATGGAAGATCTCTTGACACACAAAACATTTGGCAGAGACGTCCATTAGACGTCCACTAAAACAGAATTTGCCAAAATAATACTTATGAAAGTTATTTTTTGCTACAAACTTGTTGGCAACGAAGTAGTTATTGGAGAAAATTTTCGATTAACACCTAGTTACTAAATATAGATAGAATGTAGTGACATTATAGGTAGTGTTTTTTTAAGAAAATCTAGTGTCAAATCTTTTCGTTCGCCACTTTCTTTTTCAATAAATAGTTATATAATAATTTTACGACGAGTTGTAAGTAATTTGTGAAATTGATTGTACGGCGATACAAATAGTAATGAAACCTATTAGTTGCTAAGTAAAAGTAATTAATGTTCTAATAGACTTTACACGATATATGTGTATAGTCAATATAATATAATTATTTTAAAGTATTCTTGCCGGATCTAGAACGCATGGCCTAGCGGTCGGGGCGGGTTCGAATCCCCCAGTGTTCAAATTTTTGTACGTTTTTAAAATGTTTTTCAATTTATTAAGTGTTTTTAGCTACAAACATGGAAATTAGCAGAAAAGAAGGTAGAAAGAATTAAAATTTTAAAATTAAAAATAAAAACTTTTTAACATGTTACAAATATTATTCCTATTATTTATTTACCGTTTAAGCCAGAGTGAAAAATAAAAATGTAGTGCAAGCACAATGTGACTAAGAAAATTGAGAACAAAGAAATTTGTATCCTCCTAATTGTATCCTATCCCACCTCATAATATATGGAACGAGTTTTCAACAATAAATATATATGAAATCTTTTAATCAGAGGCCATCTTGGCCTACAGCTTGGAGTGGGACAACGTCCGTGGCAACGTTTGGCTGTAAAGGTGATGATTGTAGGTTCCATTCCCGCTTGATGGAATTTTTATATAATTATTAAAATACTATTTCTCTCTCGTAAGACCTAATGAGGCGTTGAGTTCCGTCATTCTACACGCAATATTTCGAACTCAAGCCACAAGTGTCTACAATAAAGACACTGTCACACTGCGCCACTGTGGGGTTTTAAAGTATTAAATATAATGTATTTATAATTTTTTCAGAAGATGATGACGAACTGACAAACCAGTCCGGTAGTGTATATGAAGACATGCTCACAGGCGTAGAGCTCTACCTCACTTCAGATTACGGTGTTCAGAACAGTAGTCTTTATTCGGTGAGTATTCATATATTTTACTTAAAAATTTCTTACTTACTTTTTTTAAACGTTTTTAAAGTGTTATTCCACACTTAGTTAAATTGAAAAAGACATTTAAATAAACCGTATAAAAATTTGAACGCAGCGGGATTCGAACCCGCGCCTCCTGAATACCAGCTGCGTCAAATTCTTATACGCTTTATTATAACTTATTTTTATATCTCGGGATTATAAATAAAACCACCAAATTATCAGTAAGTAGATACACAACTCAAGAGAACGTCCACCCGCTCCCGATGACAGATCGAAGTGCGAGTGAGGCGCCACAGTTGATTTGTGTACTATATTTTATTATATGTCACATCTCTTCCTTTTTATATGTTAAATAATTATTTTAATCACAAGTTATTTTAATTTTAAATACAATTATTTAGAAATAATAAAACAATATTTTCATTTATACCTATCTATTATTAACTAAACATCTTTATCACAATTTTCTTCATTATCAATTACTTTCCATTGACCTTCTACTTTCTTGAGATGAACGATATTTCTCCTATATTCCTGGCCTGTTTCGTCATTCCTGACATTTATGTCGCTTCCCTCGGCACTGACAACAGTATGTGGTGTCGGATTAAATTCAGAAGTTAATTTATTTTCTTTTATTACATTCTTTACATAGACTTTCTCGCCAACTTCTAATTCTCTTTCTGTAGCTTTCCTCTTCCTGTCTTCATTTAATTTATTTTTCCCTTTTTTTTTCTTTATCTCTGTCTCTTATTTCAGAATCATCATATTTATTTTCAAGGTCAGTTCAAAAAGGTAACTTGTCTCTGAACTGTCTTCCGTAGAACAACTCGGACGGGGTTTTTCCTGTGGAAGAGTGAGGTGTGCTGTTATACATTATTAAGTAACTTAATAAATCATCTTTCCAATCAGATTTTCCACATTGACTGATCCTCAGTCGCTTAAGTATATCCCTGTTTTGCCTCTCTACCTCCCCGTTTTGCTGTGGCCAGTAAGGAATTGTATTGAACAGTGTTATGCCTTGTTCAGTGCAGAATTTTTTAAAATCCTGGCTACAGAACTGTTTTCCATTATCGGCTGTTATACTAGCAGGATTCCCTGTTCGTGCGAATATTCTTTTTAAGACTTTTATTGTGTCATGAGCGGAAATAGATTTCATAGGTTCAATCTCTTTGTATCGGCTGTAATAGTCGATAATTACTAAAAGATAATCTCCACTAGGCAGTGGACCTAAAAAGTCAATAGCCGTATCTACCCAAGCTTGCGAAGGAAGTTCACGCCTTTTCATGGGTATTGGTGGGTTTGGGGCTGAGACTAATGTACATCCTCTGCAGTTTTTTACAGTACTTTCGGCGTCTTTGTCAATCTTTGGCCACCAAACCTTTGTGCGCAATCTAGCTTTCATATTAACAATACCAGGGTGGCCTTCGTGGGCTGCTGCTAATACTTGTTTTCTCAGCTTAGTTGGTATAACAATTTTGTTCCCTCTTAATAAAACGCCATCATGTAACCAAAGTTCATGTTGAAATAGCTTATAATGATTTATTGAAACATCCCACGTGTTTTTTATCAAAGCGTCCTTAATCAAATTAAACTCTTTGTCATTATTCGATGCTTCAACTATTGATTTAAGAGATAATGCTATGGGTCGCGCATGTTGAACAATTTGGTTAACATGATGTTCGTCTTCAAAAGAACTTGTTTGCGTCTCGTTAGTACTACTTTTACATAGACGGGATAGTGGGTCAGCTATATTGGATTTTCCCGGCTTGTAAATCACTTTATAATCATACGATTGTAATCGAAGGACCCATCGCTCAATCCTAGCACAAGGCTTTGATCGCGTGCCAAATATGACTTCTAAAGGTTTGTGGTCTGTGACTAGTTCAAATTTTTTTCCGTACAAGTACATGTAAAAGTGTTCTATCGCCCAAACCAGAGCTAATGCTTCTTTCTCAGTCTGACAATATCGTTTTTCGACATTTGTCAGACTCTTACTTCCAAAAGCAATAATACGAGGTTCTTTGTTATCATACTGAATTAGTACAGCCCCTATAGTACAACCCCTAACCTACAGGACTTGCATCAGCCATAACTTGGGTACGGTCTTTCGGATCATAATAACCTAGAGTAGGAATTTTAGAGAGGCAGTATTTTAATTTCTCAAAAGCCTTTTCTTGGTCTTTTTGCCAAAATGCCGTGATATTGGCGTTTTTATGAACTTTTTCGCGTAATAATTGCCGAATAGGTTCTGTTAAGGTTGACAGATTGGGGATCCACTTTCCCACAAAGTTAATTAATCCCAGGAAACTCTGGATTTCTTCGATGGTTTCCGGTGGTCTAAATGTCTCAATTGTTTTAATGTATTTGTCAAGTGGTTTAATGCCTGATGACGAAAATTCATGACCCAAGAACTGTATAGTTTTTGCATTAAAAACACATTTATTTGTATTTAATAAGACATTGTTGTATTTTAGCACTGACAATACTTTTTTGAGCCGGATATTATGCTCATTTTCATCACGCCCAAAAACAACGATGTCATCTATAAAATTTACCACTCCTTCACACGGTAATAATATCTTTTCCATAATTTTTTGGAAGTGCTCTGGTGCACAAGATAATCCAAATATTAATCTCTTATACCGGTAAAGCCCTTTGCTAGTTATGAAAGTTGTAATTTCTCTACTATTTTCTTTAAGCTCCACGTGGTGAAAAGCATTTTTTATATCTAATTTTGAAAACAGTTTAGATTTACCAAATTTAGGAATTAATTGTTCTATCGTGGGCAGGGGATGATTTTCCCTGATGATCGCTTTATTGGCAAGTCGCATATCCAGGCAAATACGAATATCATTATCAGGTTTTAGAACCGGTACCATCGGAGAAACCCAAGAGGAAGGTTTGTTCACAGGTTCAATTATGTCCATTTCTACTAGTTCATCGATTTTTTTATTTATCTTAGATTCCCTTGGAATAGGAACTCGTCTATAAGGTTGGCAAACTGGAGGAACCGTTTTATCTATAGTAATTTCTAATTGGACATCTTTGAACTTGGGAAATTGTTTTTGTTCAATTGAATTTACATCAGAACCTAATTTTAATAAGTTAAGGGAGACAGCAGTTTCTTTACCCAAAAGATTTTTGGAACCATTTACTATAACATAAAATTTAGCAGTTATTGATTTCGAACACACTTTTATTTGTGCATCAAATAAGCCTAGCGTTTTTAGTGGTTCTTTAGCACCGTAGGCTAGAAACGTTTTGTCTGAATATTTTTGTTGATTAGAAATTGTAACATTAGATTTTTTCATGTACTCCCAAGTTGTATCGTTTATTATATTAGATTTACTACCAGAATCTATGAGCATTTTGATATTTACCCCACCTACCTGACAGTCTACAGTTCCATCATCATCAATGTGAAATATGTAGTCTATAGACGTAGGCTCTTTATTTTTGGGTGTATCTTGTTTGTACTTTTTAACTATATTGTTGTCATTCGACCGGAGATTAGTATTTTTTCTTTTATTGGCCCTTGTTCTACAGTGCTTCTGAAAGTGACCTTTGAAACCACACTTCAAACAATTAGTATTAATTGCAGGGCAGGAACTATTATCACTTTTGTGGTTTTTACTACCACATCGACTACAGCTTAGATCAATGTCTTTTTTCATGTAACGTTTGTTTAATTTAGTATCTATTTTATTAATACTGGAAGTAGTGTTTTGTCTATCGTGGAACTCATTTAATTGTCTTTCAACAGTTTCTAAAGAATTTGCTTCTATAATAGTTTTTTCTATTGTTGCCGTGTCACCAAGTATCAAAATATTCTTTCTTAGTTTGGTGGAGCTACACTTTTCTACTATTTGATCTATAAGATTTTCATCCTCGTTAGCAAAGTTGCATTTTGAACTTTGTTGTCTTAAGCGAATCAAGAATTTTTCGAATTTTTCGTCTGGTTCTTGTTTCATTAAACGAAATATATGCCTTTCAAACAAATAACTTTGCTTTGGGGAAAAGTAATCGTCTAACTTTTTTACTGCAATGTCATAACCGTCAGTCGTGTCAGTAACATGAGCTCCAGGTATGTTAAAATATATATCTTGCAATGACATGCCTCCGGAATGTAATAGAATTGCACGTTTTTTATTTTGATCATTTGTGTTTGTAGCTACAAAGTATATTTCTAATGCACGTTTCCATCTCTCCCAACGCGAGCCTAAGGAGGTTGGATCACCTTCACAATCGAATGGTTCTATTGTCGGGACTTGTGTTAGGGACATGTTGGACGATCTGCAAATGAGGTCAAAAGAAAACCTCTTAAGTATATTAACATAGTGCAAAATTTCAAGCTTTCTAGTATTATATTATTATTTTATACACTAGTCAGTATTAAGTAAATAACAGGTTTTTATTATTATTATTATTAAGTATATATCACTATTGTCTACTTTAATCACTATAATAAACGATTAAAACGTTGCTTAGTTTTTTTTTGTTTTTTTTTTTTTTTTTTTTTGACAACAACAATTATTTTTAACTTGAAACTGTTTTCTTATTATATTTAATTTCCACATGGTTTTAAAACATGCAGTTAGTGTATAGCGATAGACATATGTATAAAGAATAAATTATTTATCCTTATCGGGTCTTTTGCTTTCGTTTTGTATAATAACAAGATAGTTATTCAACTACCAGCTTGATAAGCATTTTGTTAAAGCAGGTACTTAATGAAATATATTCATTGGAACATTTGATTATTTGATCGAATTATATATTCGATAGGTATTTGTAAATAAAATTGGTCAACGGTACATATAGGTTGTAGTAATTACAGTTAAGTATTTTCAAACAACGTATTTGCTAGTGTATTATTACTACGGTTCTTTTGAATGTAAATAATATGAAAAAAAATAGATTCAAACATCCAATACTCACGAGAGCATTATTTAATAATGTTTACATTTCAATTAGAAGAAATCATATTACGCGTACTAATTTTGTTTATACGACTTTGACATATTTTCAACAAGTGGGTATATCGGTAATTAACATATAATAATTATTTATTCATGCACTTACTCAGCGTAAAAATCAAACCCTATTTGAATAAAAAGTATGTAATTACTCATTGCGTTGTTTTAAAATACTTTTTCTTCCTTTTTCAAAACTTTGTGAAATTTTAAACTTTTGTTGGCCGGTATTCTATTTACAAGTACATAATTTGAGTGATAATAATTTACTTACTGCGCTTTTACTCGTCGCCAATGTGATGTCCTTTATTTATATCTCGGGATTATAAATAAAACCACCAAATTATCAGTAAGTAGATACACAACTCAAGAGAACGTCCACCCGCTCCCGATGACAGATCGAAGTGCGAGTGAGGCGCCACTGTAGATTTGTGTACTATAATTTATTATATGTCACACGCTTTATTATAACTTATTTTTGTTGTTAGCATCTCTGTAGAGAGATTTTTACAAATTTCTGCTACCTTCGATTATTCTACGAACAATCATTTGGCAGGAGAGAGAGGTATTTATTAAATACTTTTTTAAACTTTTTTATAGTGTTATTTTACACTTAGGAAAGTTGAAAAAGACATTTAAAGAAAACGTATAAACATTTTTATAAGTTTTCTTTAAATATCTATTTTTTATTTACTTTGTACTGTACTTCTTTGCATACAATAGATAGATAGAATAAATACTTTACTGCACAAAACAAAACAGAAGACCAAAGGTATAGAAACATAAGTATATAAATAGTTGCAGCGTGCAAAGGTGACCTTATCTCTACTAGTGATATAGTACAGGTAATCTGAGGCATTCGTTTAATTGAGTTGAGTGGCGAAACTTGACTTCGTATTTTGTCACACCAGAGTGAAGAAATGAATACTATATCCTGCACACGGCAGAGTAGTCAGAGAGAGCCTACTCTTAAAACCTCCGTTACCTATTTCCACCAATTCTGGAGGCATTACCTGTTAAGTGGCGGAACATAACGCCACGCTTCGCCCCAACACCAGAGCGAAGAAAATGGAAATATTAAATATTTCCAATTTTCGAGAGGGAATCGAAAATTTCGATTCGATATCGTGGGTTCGAACCCACGGCATTTACAGACCCACTTTGTGCCACTGCGCCACGACTGGCCTCTAAATATATTTATGAAAATTGAGTTGAAAAGTTAAAATATTTTTTTTCGTTATGTACACCCACTCAGGTACATCCACCTCAGCTACTGGCCAAGGCGGGTATGAAAGAAGAATTCAAACTGAAGTTGCTAACTACTCCCGAGGAGGCGCCTGATGCTACTTTATTTCTTCGTATGCTACCCACTGTTACTGCAGGGTAAAGTTATTCATTTATTATGACTTTTTAAAAAGGAATCTATAAAGTATATAGAGAGAGAGCAACGTATATTTCTTTATTTTTTCTTTTTGTAGGCGTTGTACTTGTTTAACTTAGCTTAGTAGATTTATAAGAGACGTCTTATGTGTAATTAAAAGATATTAAAAATTCAATTTAAGTAATTACTTCGGGGCTTTATAGCTACACACAGATGAATAAACTTTATAAATAAGAGAGTGAAGAAATATAGACAATTATTGAACAGTTTTAATATATATGTAAACATTTTAGTCTAATTACTTTTATCTACTTAAAAAAATAGTAACTAAAACATGTATATTATAGTACTACATGCAAATACGAGTATGTTAAAATAATCATACTTCAATACAATCAAAACTTACTTAAAATACATTCAATGCATTTTCGTTAGATGAATTTCATTTAAAGATAACGTTTGGGAGTCGCGCGGCATAAGATTCCAATGTGAATATTATTACAAGTTACTTAAGTAGCGCCTTCAAATATTATATTGATGCAACTAAGAACCCCCTTTAGGATTAAAGGGGCTCTCAAAAACACGGACATAACTTGATGAAAAGTTCCTAGCGCGAGGTAATGAATAGTTTTATCCGACTTGGATCATTCTAAAAAAAAATAATAAAAAATGAAACGCTGTAGGAGAGGTCTTTATGTTACTGATCATATTTTTTGCTTAGAAAGCAAAAGTTTGTTTTTTAATGAAATATTTAGGTATTGGGCTGTACAAGCGATTAGTTATGGGTTCGATTACCTTTTAATTATATTGCTATTTACTTCTCTGCTCCTAACCTAAGACAGCATAATTCGATATTGAGCAGAAAAAAGAGAAGGGAGTATTTTATTCTAGGTCTTCTTTGACCCTGCTATATGTAAATAAGTCTGTAGGTATAATGTAAAAACCCTCTTATTTAATAACAGCTTGGGTTGGTATCGTCCCACTCCGCCCCCGCAGTACATACGCGTGCGCACAGCGCCACGCTCTGCGCGTGTGCACGCGTCGTGTTCTGAAGTAGAGCTCGCGTTGTGTGCGCTGGATCTGCCCGCTAATGACGTTATAAGGTTAGGAAGTAATTGTTTGGCATTTCAGATTTTCAATAGTTGATATTATAATACCTAATAGTTGATATTATAATAATAGTTGATATGTATCCAAGTAGTATTTACTATATTTAATATTTTCATTATTTTTTGTAGCTTTATGCTTTTTCCACATAGTAGGGTAGTCGGAGAGAATCTAGTGCAAAAGCAGTCCGTTATTGTTTTTTTCGCCGAAAATTTTGAAATTGTGTATTGAGTGGTGGAAATGAATGCCAAAGCTTAATTTTAGGTACTGGTGGGGAGAATTTTCACAAGTGGAAATCAATCCCACCCTATCGTGGTTATAGTCAGATGTTATTACTCTACACCACGATGGCTCTATTTATTTATTTAAAAATATACAAAATAAAGAGGTTGTGGCACAGAAGCACAAAGTGTGACAGAAAACGCGGCTGGTAGTGGGTTTGATTCCTACGTGGAAATATTTAATATTTCCATTGTCTTCGTTCTGGTGTCGAGCTTAATTGCATTTATTCATACTGCGCCTACGTTTTCTCTGACTACCTTTGCACGAGGAAAAACGCGTGATGCTGCATGAATTTAAATAACTTAGGTTACGCAAGCACTTCTACCTACGTAATACCGGAAACAGTTCTATTGTAATACGCTGGTGTACTCGCCCTCCGTGGCGCGCCTCTCCCGCGCCGCGACTCTGCGAGAAACATTGCACGTCGACTGCGGGCATAGAAACTGACATGGAATTATCGCCACTTAGCTCTGTCGAGGTATAATATCTGGTGATTTTGACTTTATACAGTTATTTTTATATCTTCCTTAGTTTAGTTTACTTGAGTACATCGAAAGTCATTTGCATCGACTGTAAACACGATGTTTGTGGGTTTGATTCCCACTCGGAATAGTGATAGTATCCTTTTTTCTGTGACCAAACACAGAAAAAACACGATGCTAAGTTAACCTAATACGTAATATCTTATTTTTCGGCAAACCTTGGGGAACAGAGTGTCTTGACACCACAATCTGCTATACAAGAAAGGAGTAAAAAACTTACTTAAAAAGACTCCCCCGAGTGAGTTGGATATGTATGAAGAGGTTGGTGACACTGAACGAGGCAAGAGAATTATGCAGGGATAGCATTAGCGTTTGGCACTCCGTTTCCGCAAGGGATGAAGTGCGGAACTAAAAAGTATTGTCGTAACACAGTAATAATATAATTGTCTGGAAGAAACGGTCGTTGGAATGAGTGGACATATATTATTTAAAAAAAATATTTAATGTGTTTTTATTTTTCTAATATGTACAAATGTGGTCTCTGCTTTATTGTCCAGGAACTGGAAAATGAATGTATTTGCCAATAATGCGACAGATGTCTCGTTAATCATTAAAACATAAGTTACCAAATCTATGAGAGTAGATGAGAATCTATGTTACTTCTTCACGTAATTTTACCATTACAGTTATTTATGAGCATAACTATTAGACATTAACATTTTCGCAAAAAATAATTCAATATATAATATAATAATATATGTATGATTTTCAAACTGTACAACATTATACATGTATGTGCAGATGTATGTAGAGGTGTGTGTGAGCGCGGAAGAGTACTCCCCGTCGCCCGCGCAGAGTGAGTACCCGACTCAGAGTGTCTACAGTGACTCTCTCTACTTCTACGATGTGGATGACATTCTTTTGTTGGTATGATATAAGAACACTATATACCTGTGTATAATAATATACTAAATATTCTTTAAATTCTTTTTTTAGGTGTTCAATAAATTTGAGTCATTTGTGACAAGGAGCATATTACCAACGTCGTAATTATACATTTCTAATTGTATGTTAGATCATCATAGCGCCATAGAACAGTTTCACCTCCTAACAATACGCAAAGCATTGAATTCTGGCGGAAAGTGGAGACTTAAGTGATATTAGGTTGTCTCTGATTACCCTGCTATACGAAAACACCGTGAAAGTGAAAAAAAAAGTTAACAACTGATCTATATTAAAGAATAGATATTTACTAAAATATACATCAATTGTAAATACATATATAAATATGATACAGACGCTTCCCCTCACGCTGCTGGTCGACCAGCCCCGTCTCTATGTAGAGCCGACTGCACTGGAGTTCGGCGTCGTGAGCGACGCACACAGCGCCAAGAGATACTTCACCGTAGCACACTCCAGTCGTGAGGAATCCAATTAATTTCATATTTTCTTGCTTTTATTTTTAGGACTTTCTAGTAGATTTGTTGTATTTTACTTTTTTTACGTAATGCTACAACTATGCTGTGAACATAAGTTGGAAAGTCGATAGTACTTTACTTCAATACTAATTTCCTAATATCTCTAAAAATTAGGATATTTCTGAAGATAAGGAAAAATTAGGATATAACTAGAAGCTAAAGTATCGCAGCCTAACAGTGTCTAGTCAGACACGATGTGAGTTCGATTTCCCTCGGACAAACAAATATATTTGAATTGTTTTCATTTCTACTCCCCGGCAAGTCAAAATAGAGTAAAGTGTAGGATGGAGTAATGACATCTAAGTTTTCTGTGATTGCCTTTCTATGCAGTAAAACATGTGTATTACATTTGCTTTAGTAAATATATTGACGTGTTACATTAGCTACGTGTATATCATAATTCTTGTGTTAAATATATGTTTTGTAAAATATTTCTTATACTTTTTTGTTAATAAGCTCACCTAAGCACTTATCCATACATGGTTTTTTTCGTATATGAACTAACTGTACCAAATTCAATTCTCCTTTATCCGCATAGTCTTCGTATAAAGGTATCCAAATATTGTCCTTCATGTATTAATACTAATGAGATCACGTCTGATGTGTTTCCATAGCAACCGCGACAGTAGAAGTATTGGTGACGTGCGACGACGAAGATTTTCGATTACATCCGTTGTCGTTGGTACTGAGTCCCGGAGACACGCGATGTGTGTACGTGCAGTATACAGCGCGGTAAGTTGGAAGTTGGAAACGCTCTACACTTTGCATGCTTATTCGGGAAATCGTGTCACAAGTCGCGAAGCACAAGGATGAGGGAAAACTTTCATGTTATTATATATTTTTACTATCATATTTTAATTTTCTTTTCATATTTTTCAACCAGACCCTTAAATTCCACTCGCTGCACTTCCAAAACTCGGGTACCCTTTACATATCGAGCGAAGCGAGCAAATGAAAATCATTTATTTCGTCACGCGCAGTTGATTGTAGCCCTAATTTTTCAGAAAAACTCCGACATAGACTTCAATAAGAAATCAATTTTTTAGTGATAGTTCCTCAAGGACATCAAATTATTTTAATTGTTTTTTAAGAACCATTCGTATGTTGGCATTAGTGTACATGCAAAATATAAATTACAGAGATGCTAGCAAGTGGAATTTCTTTACAGAGATGATGAGAAAAATAAATTGTAATAAAGCGTATAAAATATTTCGACGCAGCCAGCGTCAAAGTGCCTAAACGGTTTTAAGAAAGTGCGGCTTTAAATCCCGCTGCGTTCAAATTTTTATACGTTTTTCAAATGTCTTTTACACATCCAAAGTCTTTATGAAATGGATCGAAAAATAAACTGAATGTTTGGACGTATTGGATGTTTATTATAACTGATTTCTGCAAAACCAAAAAACAGCTGGGCCATAGTTTATTTCCGTGTCTGAGGCAAAAAAGTAGGCTAACTTATTCGTAGTATATTTTATAGAAAAACGTGATATAATTACACGTATCTGATTAAAATGAGTACAGAAGATTCTAGTCTTGTTTTAAATAAGAGATAAGACCTTTTACTTCTGATACTTATTTGCATTTCATTTATTTGACATTACTTTCATAAGTTCTCCAAAAGATGGAAGCGAATATGAAAATGTATATCCTTTTCTTATTTTTATTTAAGAGACGTACTTCCAGATGGCGTCCGCACATGAGCAACATCACAGGTGTCGTAGACATACACTCAGCGGGCGGCGCCGGCGCGTGGTGTCGCGCGACGCTGCGGCTGGCGGCGGCGGCGCGGCGCGGCGGGGAGCGCCACGCGGAGGGTGACTACACTGATGACGACCATTTGTTACCGACTGTATTGTGAATGAAATCATTTGTCATTATATTTATATTTTTATAGTTTTTGATTTAAGTACTTTTGTTTCTGTATGTAAGCGTCAATGGTTGCGTTTTCGATCTCCACTTGGGGAGTGGTTATGTTCAAACCGCTTTCATTTCCTGCTCTGGTATTTGACATACACTGTCACATATTTGAGGTACAAAGTAAAGAATGGAGTGTTCTGATATTATATTCTATTTGATTATTATAATATGGGAATCTAAACTTAATAGTTTTCTAAATTTGTTTGTAATTCTTTAATTAAATAACCATTTTTTTTATAAAATTTCACTCTAGAAAACTGCTAACAATAAAATTTGTTACTGTATCATAAGAATATTGAAGGACCTTGATAAGAAAGTATATCTTATGTGGTTTTAGCGCCTCCATAGATTCTAAAGTGCACGGCTTCAGACTTTGTTACTGTAATTTTTCCTAAGTATAAATAAAATCTAACATATAGTATATTGACACCAGATACTCTCCAAGTATTGCGCTTTTTAGGGAAAATATAACACTAAAATATCATAAATCAACTTTATACATATATCTCATGTACAATTTTTATTGTGGCCAGTCGTGGCCCAGTGGCACAAGCGTGTAAACGACTGTTTGTGGGTTCGATTCCCACTCGACGAGTGGAAATTATGTTTCCATTTTCTTTCTCTGGTGTCGAGGTAAAGCGCGGCGTTAAGTTCCGCCACTTAACACGCAAGCCTCCGAATTCGGCGGAAAGTGGGGAACGTTAATACTAGGTTCCCTCTGCCTACCCTGCTGTGTGCGGATACAGCGTAAAGCAAAAAAAAAATGTCATGTACATTTTCGTATAGCAAATTGCATCTATTTTGGCATTCTATAAACGTATAGATATGATGAATATAAGTATGTTCTTTGGCACGTCACGCTGCGCTTGAGGGAACTTAGTTAATTACTTGTAGTCAGCGTTTATAGTACATGCGGCGTCGTAACAACTAGTCGCTATAGAGTTGTAAGGGACATGAATAAATGATACTTAGAGCGGTACGTTCGATTTGATAAATTTGAAATCACTGCCTGAATATCCTGCCCTTTAAAACAGTGAAACTACTCGCACAGGTGACTAGATAAAGTTTTAAAATTTAGCTCTTAACTACATATGAAAACAGATCTAATAGAGACCATCGTGGTGCATTGAAAGAGCGTCTGACTGTTAACGCGATGATTGTGGATTTGATTAACACTCGGGGGAATGATTATATTATTTTTTTTATTTATTCGCTCTGGTACCAAAGACATAGAGCGGCGTTGGGTTCAGCCACTCAACATACGATATCTCGATTTCACCCGGAAAGTGGAGTACGGAGTGTCTCGACACTACCTCCTCTCTAACTTCTGCTATTTTTACCATGGCATTGTTACCATGGCAACTAGTATTTATAACTATACTCCAAGACTTCACATATAAAACTTTATAAATTAGTTTAATATTATAGAACATTGCAATAACATAACTTATTTATAGGCGTACTCGTAGGTATATACTCTTGTACACGAAGGTATTGTGATTAATAATTACTAAACCAACGTCATACAACACCACAATACCTGTTGTGTAATTTCCAAAGTCTATTTATAGGGGAACATTGTTATTATTAATTTATACGGTTTCAATGAATCTTTGTATAAACTATGCTAAATAAGGAGAACAACGTACTCATAAAACAATGTTCTAGGTATTTTCTACAACTTTACACTTTTGACCGCATTGTAGGATTGTCAAAGACAACGAAAACTCTAAATTCCGATTTATATTTTTATCATTATTTCGAGATTTCCATGTTGAATAACTGAACTCAACATTGCCAACACTTTGTCTTACCAAATCGAGGAAATATAATTTAAACATAATCATCACCTAGCTGCGCAAGTAAATGAATTTGAAAAATTCGAACCTTCAATTTACTTTTTCTCACTGCTACTTTTAGTCAATTAGCATTAAATATGTACTTCGCTCAGCTCTTCCCGCCATTCCGAGCAAAGAGACGGTTCCTAATTTAAATAAATGGTATAATATTATTTAATACCGATTATTGAAAAAATATATATTGCCTGTAATTTCCTCTGAGAACTAGTTTCTTAGTAAACGAGGTCGACTGTCGCCGAGAGATATCGATATCGACACTGTGGGCTTATTTCATGCTTATACAGATAAAGGTATATTCGTCTGCGAAATTTATGTATTATTTTATTTTACTTTAGTGGAAAAAGTTATTTTTTTATTAAAAACATCTTTTTAATATATAGATAAGTTTTTGTATGGAAAATGGAAAACTGTGTTTCACAAACGCTTGTGCGTTTTTAAAAAGTATTTAATAAATAGCATTATCTCTTGCCATAAGATTGTTCGAAGAATAATCTTTGGGTAGCAGAAATTTTGAAAAAATCTCTCTATAGAGATGCTAATAAAAAAAATAGTTATAATACAGCGTATAATAATTTCGACGCAGCGGATAGTAGAACGCATGGCTGATGCATGGCCACGCATGTTGAGAGGCCTGGACGGTGTTCAGGAGGCGCGGGTTCGAATCCTGCTGCGTTCAAATTTTTATACGTTTTCTTTAAATGTCTTTTTCAATTTTCCTAAGTGTGGAATAAAACCTTAAAAATGTTTAAAAAGTAATTATTAGTTACTTATTAATTGTTAAGAATACTAGATATTCAATTGAATTGAATTGATTTGAATTATGATTTTACAGCATGTTACACTCATCCTGAGAACATATTAACTTTTTTTACCTTCACGTATTATCTATAAAAGCAGAGTATATACACTCTATGAGTATTTGTTATGATCGTCCAGTTTTCTCTCAATTTTAAGATGTTTCAACTTCACTCACTCACTTTCAACGCCATATAAATCATTCAAATATTCCTTGAAGTGGATAATGAACCCATAACCAGCGCGTTCACTGTCCCACTGAGCTATAATAGCCGTGTTAAAAGAAAATTCACAGCAATATATCTCATTTTATTACAGTAATCCATACTCTTTTCCGGTGACTGAGCGCTGGCGCCGCGCCAGTGACCGAGTAGTCATTCTGTTGCACGATCTGAGATTACATTATACAGATTATACTTACTTTAAGCTACTTTTATTTTTATTAGGGCCTTATATATTACTAACTACAGTTTCGCAACTTCGTTTACGTGGACTGTAAAATAAAAAGTTCTGTCTATTTCCATTTCCTTAAGAATTTCTTGAAGTTATCTCCTAATAACATCAAGGAAAGATATGCCGAATTTCAGCTTTCAGTATCCAGTAGCTAGTTAAAAGATTGATGAAAGAAAAGATGGATTAATTCAAATATTAGTCTAATAGTAGTGCATTTTAAAGAGACCGCGTATGCCTACGCGTGGAACACTATAGGAGTAAGCTTATATTTAAAAGAAGCGTCTTCCGGTACCAGGAATCGAACCCGAGCCTCCGGGGTGAGAGCCAGGTATCCTAGCCACTAGACTATACCGGACATAGCTAGCTGAGCAAAATATTTAATATATTTAGTTTTATAAATAACGTACACCTAGGTTAAATGTAAAAAGCAGAATAAAAAAAATAAAAAACTTTCAGATACCTTCAGTCCATCGTGGCTCTGTAGGGCAGCATCTGACTGTAAACGCAATTGATCGTGGGTTCGGTTCCTACTCAGAGGAATAATCATATCGTAATTATTTTTATTTCTCCTTGTTGATGTATAAGACAAAGCGCGGGCTTGAGCTCCGCAACACACAATCAACGTCTTAAATTCGAGCAGAAAGTAGAAAATTAACTGATTTCTTCAAAAACTAGAACTTTTGTTAAAAGATGAAACCGTCAATACTTTATGAAATTGAAATATTATTTTGTAGGTTTTTATATTAACTTAAAATGTTTTTCTTAGAATAAACGTGTGAATAGTATAACAAAATCATATTACAAAGAATATGGTAATCTATTATTTGAAAACATAACACATGCCAACAACGGTCTTATCAGATTCTCTATACAAGTGACGTTAACATCATAATGCTCTTCTCAATCTAACCTCTGAAACATTTATTTAAGCGGAAACGCGTAAATAATGTGATGCTTGAAACGCGAGTGGAGTTCATGTTGAATATTTAATGTTCTCCCCCAAATATTAAACTGGAATGACTTTGATTATTTCCGCGTAAGGTTTTTTTATATATTGCTTCCAAATTACAAATCATGCCGATACTTCATACTTGTAACATAAAAAGTTATAAATACGTTTATTTTGCAATAAGTAAACTAAGGGTCTTAAAAGATATCAAAAGGGACTTTTTTGATAGTCATGGTAATATATTTTTTATAGTTTCATGTTTTTTTCGCATACCAGTGTTCGTCAGAGATAGTTTAGTGTCAAGACTCCATCATCCAGATTCTAAAATGTATACATTGCCTGTTAAGTGGTGGAAATCAACACCACGCGTAGATTAGATGCGTTAGAGACGCGTTAGATTACTAGACCTTAGAAATAAAAACAATTTCAATATTCCGAGTGAAAATCAGACCTACAACCAAGAGTCAAGTCTACAGTTAAGTTCTTGGTTTACTATTTATGCAATTTCATATAACACTTATTTTAATATGGCCAGTCGTGGCCCAGTGGCACAAGAGTGTGACTGTAAACGACTGGTTGTGGGTTCGATTCCCACTCGAGGAGTGGAAATTATATTTCCATTTTCTTCGCTCTGGTGTCGAGGTAAAGCGCGGCGTTAAGTTCCGCCACTTAACACGCAAGCCTCCGAATTCGGCGGAAAGTGGGGAACGGTCTTAACACTAGGTTCCCTCTGCCTACCCTGCTGTGTGCGGGATATAGCGTGAAGCTATTTATTTTATTTTTAACTTATTTTAATGGGTGATAGGGCGTGTAGTTCGCATATCGACGGATATGGCTGTCAGAGACAGGCATAGAGAGAGGCCTAAGTAATAATGTTAGTTATAAAACACATAATTTCTTACTATTATAAATTACTTTGTTTCCAAAAAATAATACTGAATTTTAACTAATGAATATATCATCGCGCGCGCGTGCTGCTGCGTAAGCACCTACAGTACTCACCAGTGTCGTTAAAAATATTTTATCAACTTAAAATCATCATCTTAGGGATAAAAAACAGTTCCTAATCATTCCCCACGTTACGTGTTTCCATTGAACTCGTGTGTGAAGTGTTATTGTGACGTGAAAGTGCTAAATTTTGCCAATAACTACTTAAAACTTTACGTTTAAACGTACTTTCTTTGTTCGGTGCATATGACCGGTGGTTATTGTTGACTCATACTTAACCTGTTTCTTTGTGCTATAGACACGTAAATCGACTCTAATCCCGTTTTTCGCACAAAGTATTTGCGAAACGGTAGCGTCGCGGTTCAAGCATCGACTTCAATAACTCTAGACACCCGGGTTCGAGACCGACCAAACTAAAGCAGTTTTTATTTTTATTTTTTTTTTTTTTTTTTTTTTTTTTTCGTAATAATGAGCAACCAAAAAGCAAGCGGCCTGAGATGTGCTGGATGCCCAAACACTTATAAAAACATAAGCTTTTTGAATTGCTGTCGCTGCCACGACAAGTATCATTATTCTTGCATGAATTTTAGCAAGGAAGACTATGAGAGATTATCTAAGTCATCAAAAGATAATTGGGTCTGCCCTTCTTGTCGCTGCAGGGAACCGAAAATTGGTGACAATACCAATACACCTATACGATCTACTGCGGCCACTTTCAGCACGAGTCCAAACGAAAAGTCATCGGATAATATCACATTTCGTGCAAAATCGAATACGGTGCAACAATCGAACAGAGCTTGCACATGTACTTCAACTGATACCATCCGGGACATTTTAAGAGACGAATTGCAGCGATCATTGAAAATACACTTCCAAGATATTAAAGCTCAACTTGCTTCGTTTGAAACTTCCCTATCTTTCCTCAACGATCAATTTGACTCAATGTTTAAAGCGCACGAAACTCAAAAAGAGACCCTTGTTCAGCATCATAAGGAAATCGAGTCCCTTCGGGCAGCAAACCAGGACCTTTCTGCACGCCTGTGTCAAATTGATCAACTAAGCCGATCAAGTAATATCGAGATCCAATGCGTTCCCGAGCACAAAAACGAGAATGTTTTGTCGGTCGTTCAACAACTTGGTAGAACGATCAAGTGTACAGTCAACGAAAGCGATATCCATTATGCTGCTAGAATAGCTAAGCATGATCCTAACAGCTCCCGTCCCCGTTCTATCTTGGTCAAATTTAGCTGTCCGCGTATCAGAGATACTTATTTAGCCAGTACAGTCAAATTTAATAAGGATAATAAAAGTGATAAACTAAATTCCACCCATCTCGGACTGGGAGGTGCTAAGAAACAACCAATTTATGTGTGCGAACATTTGACCCCGGAAAACAAAAATCTGCATGCAGCCACCAGACGTAAAGCAAAGGAGGCTAATTACAAATATGTATGGGTTCGTGACGGGAAAATATTCATAAGAAAATCTGATGAAACCAAATATATCCTGGTACGCAATCTGACCACGCTTAAGAACTTAGATTAAGTTATTTATCGATTGTCACTTAGCAATAGTTTTTGTGTACATAACTTTAAAATTCAATGGTCTAAATCTGTATTATCAAAATGTGAGAGGTCTCAGGACTAAAACAATTGAATTTTATAATAATATAATCTGTAATAATTATGATGTTATAGTATTAAGTGAAACGTGGCTTAACAGTAGCATTTTTGATTCCGAGTTATTCGATAACCGCTATACGGTCTATAGGAGGGACCGCGAGACTTCGGGCTTCCATAAAAATAAAAATGGTGGCGGCGTCTTAATCGCCGTTGCTAAACATTTAGGCTCTAGTAGACTCTGTTCCTTTGAGTCTCGCTGCGAAGATATTTGGATAGAGCTAAAAGTAATGAAATCTAAGAACCAAACCGACACGTTATATTTGTGCTGCGTCTACCTTCCTCCCCCAATTCAGTTCCATATTCTCGATGAATTTCTAAGCAATTCCAATAGAGTCCTCGAGTCTCAGAACGTTAGTCATTTTCTTCTGCTCGGTGACTTCAACATGGGTTCGATCCCGTGGCCGACTACTTCCCTAGACTCTAGCAAGAGTTTATATAATAATATGCTCACGGATTTTGCATCCTTACATGAACTGACGCAATACAATTTAATACGTAACAACAAACACAATATTTTAGACCTCATCTTAAGTAACGTAGACGTAACGAATTTAAACGCAAGCTGTAACCCACTATCTTTGGTTGATCCCTCTCATCCACCGTTGGAGTTTTCTATCCCATTTTATTCTGTTGACAATTTATCGCAAAATAATAATATTCGTTTCTGCTTTTATAAAGCCGATTACGTAAGTATCGTCAACGACTTAAATAGTACGAATTGGGATGAAAGGTTGGGTGAATGTGAAACTGTCGACAAGATGCTCTCAGTATTTTACAGCACACTCAACGCAACTATACAAAAACATGTCCCCATCTCTAAGGCGCGTTCAAGCAAATATCCTATATGGTATTCTTCTGATTTAATAGGCTTATTACGAGAGAAACTTAAATACCGCCAAAAAATGCATAAATTTAACAGCAACCCTCGCGACGTCTTTTCATACAATTTACTCAAAAGAAGATGTTATAAGCTGTCAATCACACGTTATACTATTAACACAGGAAGGGCGCCAAATCCACTTACCCCGCCAAATTATTCCTCGAAGACAAAACTTCATTTAATGGCAAGGATATCTGCAACCTCCTTGCTGACCATTTCAGATCGGCATTTAGCTCTAATCCGCACTCTCACAAGGGACCAGTTAGTAATAAATGCAATACTTCTAATAATTTGTCGTTTATCTCATTTAATAGGGACGAGATTCTGAAAGCCTTAAAACATCTGGATTGTTCCAAGGGCGCAGGTTGCGAGGGGATACCAGCAATATTTGCACACAAATGTGCTCATCCGCTTGTTACTCCCTTACACATTATTTACAACAAATCTCTAGCTACAGGTACTTTTCCATCTTACTGGAAGGAATCATTGACAGTTCCTCTGTACAAAAGCGGATCCAAGGACTCAATCAAAAATTATAGGCCGATATCGATTCTCTCTGTGTTCGGCAAACTCTTCGAAAAACTTTTATATCCCCACATCTCTTGGCACTTTAAGCAGATTATTACTTTGCGGCAACATGGTTTTATCAGCTCGAGATCTACTGCCACCAACCTCGTCTCTTTCCTTAATAATATTTCTATCAGTGTTGACAAAAAATTCTGCGTCGACACTATATACACTGACTTCAGCAAAGCTTTCGACACTGTAAATCATAATATTTTGCTTCAAAAACTATCAAACTGCGGGATCACAGGAACTTTGCTAAACTGGTGCCACTCCTATCTTACGAATCGCAAATCAAAGGTGGCAGTATTGGGCTACGAGTCAGATTGGTTTCATACCCCATCTGGGGTCCCCCAAGGTTCTCATTTGGGTCCATTATTATTTAATATTTTTATAAACGACATCGGAAGTTGCTTTTTACACTCCGACTATTGCCTATTCGCTGATGATATGAAAATCTTCAAGAAAATTGATAGCATTACTGATACAATTCTACTCCAAGAAGATCTTGATCGTCTGGTTAACTGGTGCAGTACAAACATTCTTAGTTTAAATGTCGATAAATGTCTACTGGTACGTTTTTGTAGAAAGAGATCTTTGACTCCTGCTTACTATACCTTAAAAGGCGTCATTCTAAAAGAGGCAGACACAGTGCGCGATTTGGGTGTCATGTTAGATCGCGCACTAAAACTAAATACACATATTGACACTACAGTCAATAAAGCGTTTAAGAACTTGGGTTTCGTCATAAGAAACTGCAAAGATTTTAGGAAGCCCGAAACAAAAATTGTTCTTTATAATGCGTTAGTTCGCAGCGGTCTCGAATACTGCACTGTGGTATGGAATCCAAACTACAACGTGTATATTAAAAGATTGGAAAGTGTGCAAAAGAGGTTTCTTTGGCATCTTTCTTACCAGAGCAATCTAGGCAAGGCATTAGTGAGTTATACGGATCGACTGATCTTTTTTAATATGATCTCACTCTATAATAGAAGGTTGCTACTAGATTGCCTTTTTTTGCGTAAGATAGCGAATGGAAATCTTGACTGTCCATATCTCTTGGGTTTGTTACGCATGTTCAGCCCGAGCAAACGACCTAGGTTTAAATAAAATTGGATATATTTGACTTCAACTGTAAGCCCTCAACCAATCTGCAAATTTTCTCCGTTAATCGTATGGTAACAATTTTCAAACACCAATCCAAGAAAGTAGATCGTGATGTTTATTTTGATAAAAAGCCTAAATTTCGCACCCCTAATTTTAAATTCCCTGAGATCTCAGTGACCATGCTTAATTAACTATTTTTGTTATTTGTTTATATAGTTTTTGTTTAGAACTTCTATGTTTTTTGAATATTTTGTGTTTGTATAGATATTTTTTTTTGTATTATCTTTTTTGTATTAAATGAAATAGTTAATACGGTAGTAATTTTGCCGGCCGTCATCACCTATAATTGCGGCGGCACTTTTTACTTAGTAATCTTTTGTGTGTATCTTTTATATGTAACTGTCAGTGCTTGTTGTGTTGGTGCATCAAATAATAAATAAATAAATAAATGAATATATCATATTGTAAACTGAATTTTCACTTAGAATTTCAAGCATGATGCCAGTAGTGGCGCAGTGGCACGAACGTGTGACTATAAACGACTGGTTGTGGGTTCGATCCCACTCGAGCAGTGGAAATATTTAATATTTTCATTTACTTTGCTCTCGTATCAGAGGCAGAGCGCGGCGTTAAGTTCCACCACTCAACACGCAATGCCTCCGAATTCGGCGAAAAGTTGGGAACGGACTGTCAGTGGGAACAGCGTGAAAATAAAAAAAAATTAAAACGTTTATATAAATAAATAAAAAATCTTAACCCTACATTTAACTAGCAGTGCAGTTAAATTTTAATAGTTTTAGTCTAATTAGTTATCTTCTAGTTATGAAGAACAAATTAGTGCATTACAACTTCATTTCTTGTTTAATTCCAAACTCATTTCACCAACAAACTAGCGGCTTTCGCGAGCAACTTGAAGCCGTCACTATTGCGAGAAGACTTCAGCAAATAACTTAAGTCATTAAGAAAAGTCATTTTACAAACTTTCTTCTCTCGTTACTTGTATATTTATGTTGTTGAATAGCTCTTGAACATTTTCTCGTTTTTTGTGTGGTTTTCATTTTGAGTTCATTCATTTTTAAGTATAAAAAGATTAAATAATGAAAAATAGCGAAAGGTGTTCTTCGCCCTTTGCCGCAAAACAAAAAATTTAGGGAGACAAAACATGTTCTCAAATTTCAGTCCGACATCGAAACATTGAGCGTTGAGTGGCGGAACTCAACGCCGCACTGTGACTTACCAGACCGGAAAATTAAAGTATGTGAATAGGAATGAAACTCATAAGATTTTGCGTTTTCATTCAGACGATGTCCCATTCCGCAATAATAGCCTAGAAATGAATTTTTATTTAATGTCACATTTCACAAACTGAAATGTAGCACAATTTTTATTATTTATTAAAATACATATTAAAAATTATACTCAAAAAAGTCCCCCAAAATCTAATTACAAACGAATGAAATAACATAAATTGTACGTGACTATCTGTATTTATTTTACCATCGTATATGGATTTATGAATCCATTATACATAGAACCCTCTCTTCATTCTCATATAACATATGAATGGGTCTTCTTACATTGGTATAACAAAAATCAGTTTGCGCGAATCATTGACTTAAGGATAATTGGTATTACGCTTTGCGGCTTTTGTTTGAGGTAGACAGTAATAAGCGAGTGTTGTTGTGGATGTTTGTTTTATATGGAGATGGAAATACAATAGAAATTGTAACAATATTTCGTTAAGTCACTAATCAGTCTTTTCTATACTTATGCTTGATGCTATGAAGAAGTAAAGCCTTACCTACCACACCTTAAATTACTATACTTAAAACTTTAAAGAAATTTAATATATTTTAAACTAAAACTAGTTTTTATTTTATTAATCGAGTAAATTATGTCGTTGTTTTGTATTATGATCATAGGTAGACAGAAACTCTATTTAATTATGATCACGGACTCCTGTACAGTGTTCGGAACGTCTGGTTTTCTAGAAATATATTTATAAATATAAAAAATATATGCGATTAATCCGGTTAAAAATATTTTCGTTTTAAATTGTCTAAAAACTATACGCTTTTTCCGCACAGCGGGGTAGCTAGAAAGAACTTAGTGTCAAGGCACTCCGTCCTCCACTTTTCGTTCGAATTCGAGATATTACGTGTAGATTGGCGAAACTCAACGCCGTGTTTTGAATTTAATTATAATCATTCCAAAAATGGAAATCGACCACACCACCCACAACCACCTCTTATCATTTAGACTGTTCCATTGCGCCACGACGGCGGTTATTTCTTTGCTCAGATAAGACAAAGCGCTGCATTAAATTTAGCTGATCAACAATGAATGATGCAATGACACTAATTTAGGTGGTAAGGATAGAAAAAAGTGTCTCGAGTGTACGATACGATACGCGTACCCTGCTATACGTGAATCTGAACATCACAGTAGCTTAGATAGATATAGCAATTTGTAATATATTTCAAGCTAAAATAGGAATCTGTATGTTTTGTACCATGTATCATTTCCTGGGGTTTTGGTTTTACTTTTGCCCAACCAAAGTGAATCCGATGGAAGTTGACACATTTGTGATTTGATATTGAGCTACAAATTTAATTTTGTCGGACGACAAGTATTTTAACTTTTGATTCTTTTGATTTCTTCGAAAAAATAATCATAACATCTTACAATAACGAAATAAAGAGAAAATAGGAGAAAGTTAAATTAAAATAATCACAAATCAATTTGAAACGTTTAAATATGTCATCTTCACAGATTCAGATTTCATTTGCAATGTAGTCAATATAGAACGTGAAATAATATATATTTTTTTGGCTTTTGTGTCTATTTAAGTTATAATATTTATAATCTCTATCTCTATATATAATAAAAGAGTAGAAAAGTCAATTCTGTACATGAAAAATTTCCGAAAAATTTTAATTGGGTGCGTTAATATATCGATAACAGAGGCCAAAAATCCACTCAGTAGAATTTTTGTCTGTCTGTCTGTCTGTCTGTCTGTCTGTCTGTCTGTCTGTTAATTTGTTCGTCAATCACGCAAAAACTACTAGACAGAAATAGATGAATTTTAGTATGGTGATAGCTTATAGTCCCAAGGTACATATAGGATAGTTTTTATCCCGGTTTTCCATGTAGTTTTTTTGGAAAAAATAAAAAACCGATATAAGTAAATCATTTGTATATCGGTATCTACCGGGTAGAAATTAATGAATTTTTGTATGGAGTTAGCTTAGAGGTTAGAGCAACATATGGGATAGTTTTCATCCCGGTATTCAATACAACTCCCGCAGAAAAATAAAATTTAAAAAAAACATTCAAATTATGTCGATAGTTCACGAGTGAAGCTAAATTTGTTTCAATATCACTAATTAAAATAATTATAAAATAAAATAAGCATAACATTTATTAAATATACATTTGACCGGTCTATAAAACTTTATATAATCTATATATTTATATAATCTATATGACAACAGATGTCACTACGTTTTCTGCAACGGGTAGCGCCATTTGTTATTATATAGTTGACATTGTATTAGACATATCTGCACTCATTAAAATTATTATTATAAAAATGCAAAAATCTGTATCTCTTCTATTTGTTATGTTTTGACGGGAATTCGTAAAGAAGATTGTTGAAGATGCAGGGTCATATAGGCTACTTTATAAAAAATCAAACCCTAGGAGGTTGAAAGAGTGGATGAAACTTATGTATGCTTAGTATATAGTGAGAATGAAAGATCTAAACTCCTTGACTGAAATGAATAAATTTTCTCAGGAAAATAGTTAATGAGGCAAGGTCAAACATAGGCTATCTCTCTTTTTTTAAAAATTACCCTGGTATTCAAAACAGTTCCCGCAGAAAAGTAATAAACTGGCAAAGTCAAATTGCATTGATTATTTGCAAGTAAAGCTATTTTTTAGTATCAATAAGTAACACAATTGTAAAATAAAAAGCGTAAAGTTTATTTAAGATATTATGACCGGTTTATAACTATATACCAGATGGTATATATGTACGAAATCTACTATCATATGATAGCAGATTTCGTACGTTTTCTTACTAGAACAGTTATCGCTATATGTTATCAAATAATATAGACATTGCACTAAATGTATCGATGATTTTCTCATGAACATAATTAGTGACGAAAGTCAAATATAGACTACCCTCCTTTTACAAAAAAAAAACCAATCTCAAAGAGGCAATAGAGGATGAAAGTGGTAGTTCACGTGGCGAAGCCGCGAGCGGGTCGCTAGTATATAATAAAAGAGTAGAAAAGTCAATTCTGTACATGAAAAATTTCAGAAAAAATTTAATTGGGTGCGTTAATATATCGATAACAGAGGCCAAAAATCCACTCAGTAGAATTTTTGTCTGTCTGTCTGTCTGTCTGTCTGTCTGTCTGTCTGTTAATTTGTTCGTCAATCACGCAAAAACTACTGGATAGAATTGAATGAATTTTGGAATGGTGGTAGCTTATAGTCCAAAGGTACATATAGGATAGTTTTTATCCCGATTTTTCAAGTAGTTTTTTTGGAAAAAATAAAAAACCGATATAAGTAAATTATTTGTATACTAATATCTACCGGGTAGAAATTAATGATTTTTTGTATGGAGTTAGCTTAGAGGTTAGAGCAACATATGGGATAGTTTTCATCCCGGTGTTCAATACAACTCTCACAGAAAAATAAAATTAAAAAAAAATCATTTAAATTATGTTGATAGTTCACGAGTGAAGCTAAATTTGTTTTAAAATCACTAACTAAAATAATTATAAAATAAAATGAGCGTAACATATATTAAAGATACACTTGACCGGTCTATAAAACTTTATATATTATCTGTATGACAGCAATGTCACTACGTTTTCTGGAACGCCATTTGTTATTATATAGTTGACATTGTATTAGACATATCCGCACTCATTAAAATTATTATTATAAAAATGAAAAAATCTGTATCTCTTCTATCTGTTATGTTTTAACGGGTAATCTACTGGCCCGATTTAGATGGAATTCGTAAAGATTGCTGAAGACGCAGGGTCAAATATAGGCTACTTTTTAAAAAATCAGACCCTAGGACATTAAAACAGTAAATGAAATACAATAAGTAACACAATTGTAAATTAAAATAAAAAGACTCTTTTATCATTTTTACTGTAATGACGTAACTCTATGTCGCGCTTATACTAATCGAATTAAGGAAACGTCTTCATTAACACATAATTATTGTCATGAGACTTTTAATACTGTAAGATATTTTTACCTAAAAGCATCGCGTTTGATTCCAACTTGTACATTTTCTAAATAAATCTCATTCACTCAAGTTATATTGACCTCAAATGTTTGTCCGTATACTGTTGAATGTAAACATTGACCGGAAAGTTGTGATGTATTTTTTTACTCTAGCCAAGATATCGTTAAACCAACTCAACCTAAAAATAGTTTTATGTGAAATTTGAAAACAATCGATCAAAACCCATGTTTGTCCTAACATAAACAAACGAACAAACGAATATTAAGGCCGTCGCGGCGCAGTGAGGACGCGCCAGCCTGTAAACACAGTGGGTTACGAGTTCGATGCCCACTCGAGGAAATGCTTATATTTCAAAGATTTTCATTTGCTCATTCTGGTACCTCGTCACTCAACACGCAATGTCTTGATGTCGGTAAAAATCGGGAACAGAATGTTTTGACACTAGGTTTTTTCTGATGTTTGGAATTATATACTTTGATTTTATTTTAATTTTTACAAAAAAAGTCTTTTGTTTAGCCTGAATTATATTTTCTACATAAGTAATTAGGAGAGAAGAGATAATCTTAGCAGTATCGTAATTGCTTAGAGCTTTGAGGTCAGTTCTCAAGAGACTCGTGTTTTAGTCTGAAAAAATTTATTTAATAAGCTCCATAATATTATATTTCTTTAATAGATTTTTTTTTTCTAGACAAACTCACGTTAATATTACGCACAATCTATGCCTATGGAGTACAGTTGGACCAGTGATATAATCTGTCGGATGGTTTATCAGCATAAAAAAATATTTTTTTTTTAGCTTCACGCTGTATCCCACACACAGCAGGGTAGGCAGAGGGAACCTAGTGTTAAGACACGCCGTTCCCCACTTTCCGCCGAATTTGAAGGCAATGCGTGTTACGTGGCGGAACTTAACGCTGCGCTTTACCTTGACACCAGAGCGAGGAAGATGGAAAAATTAAATATTTCCACTCTTCGAGT
The DNA here is from genome assembly GCA_019049465.1 of Dryas iulia moderata. NCBI lineage: Eukaryota > Metazoa > Arthropoda > Insecta > Lepidoptera > Nymphalidae > Dryas > Dryas iulia. The sequence continues at coordinate 539,605 of CM032427.1, forward strand.
GGGAATCGAACCCACAATCAATCAGCGTGTGACTGTAAAGTCACACGCTTGTGCCACTGGGCCCCGACTGGCCACAATAATATTTCACAAAAAAATATTTCATTTACATTTAGGTATTTACAAACATACTCAAAGATCTTACATAATTTCAAATATTCTCTAGCTAGTATAATAGTCTTAAAATACACAAAGGACCTTTCCACTTTAAACATTTCAGGTAAAAATAATGTAAATATAATCATTTACTGTCAGACGGTAATCTACTACGCCACAACTTGATTTTCTTCTTAACAATAAAAATCAAATCATTTATTCCGCCTCCGCTTTTTGCTATAACAAATAAGGTGCCACATAGAAAAGTGTCTAAAGTGCCAAGTCATAGTTATATAAATAAAATAAATAAAATAAATGATGATAAACGATTTTGTTTTTGTTCTTCCCTTCGACGACGTAAGGATAATATAAAAGTGATTGCCATTATGTTGTAGCTCTAATATATTCATTCAAGAAGCTTTTCTTAATAAGATTTTGATCATAGAATATATTTCTAGGTTATTAGTAGTACTTTAAATTTTGATACATAAAAAAATATATATTTCCTCTCAATAATGATGACTGTGTCTTGAGTGATGGGCCTCATTGTCTCCGTAATCATTGTACGAGTATATGTTATGCTAAACATTTAAGCGGTGTTGAGTTTCGCTACCCAACACAGAAATTATTGTATTTTTTGGTTAATTTAATAAGAATGAGTTCAGTGGTCGTAGGTTCGATTCCTACTAAGAATTATGATTAATTTCTCCGCCTTTGTGTCAAGACAAGTCATTCAACTTTGATTTTAGGCCTAAAGTGTGAAGTGAAGAACGGAGTGCAAGATAACATATACAACCATTTATAGTTAATTTGATTAAAATTCTTATTTAAATTAAGAAATGATATTTTTTCTTTAATTTAAGCTCAAAACAAATTTGTCAAGTAATGAATCAATTAGACAGCTAACAGACAGACATACAAACAGACAGACAGTACATGATCAAATTATTCACATACGCTACAGAGGTTATAATAAATTGTTTTTCAATCAAAAAAACAATTGTAACATTCATCGATTTTCAATCATTAAAAAGCAAAGTCAGCTTAAATAGAAATTTATTTTTATGAGTGCCACTGGAATCTAAGCCGCTACAGGTTCAGGGGCCTTTGGCAAATGATTGCCTTCGACCTTAGTGCCGTCGAGACCAGCAGTGTACTTCGTGACGTAGGTCTTCCCATCATCGCCGACGTAAGAGACTTCTCCCTCTACAATCATGACGTATCCAGAGCCGTCCGCTGCGGGCACGAGGCGACCTCGCTCGGACACGACTGTGCCTTCAGCCGTCACGTAGCGGAGAGCGTACTGTCCGAACTCGTCATGTACCTCCTCGTGCTCTAAGGCGGGGAGCGCTCGTCGGGCGGCGACCTCTGGGTCTACACTTGGAGCGGCGGCGGCCACAGCTAGTAGACCAACGAAAACCACCAACTGCAATAAAGTAGACTAAGGATTACTATATTTTCCCCAGGATGGAAGCTCAGTGGCGATCATAAGAATGAAAGCTTATGAAAATCCGATTGAAGGTGAACTCTATTATATAAAAAAAAATCTTACCATTTTCATGATGAATTGTTATATGCTGACTTTTTTTTTCAAATATTGACTGTATTGTACAATTGTACAAATGAGACTATGCTTAGTAAAATGTCTAGAATGCTTTATATACTAAATTGCATTGTAATGAAGTTCACTAATGAGCGCAATTGCATAATTATAGTTGATATAATGTCTTTAAGGGCTCAGTGTCGTAAAGTTCATTAGGATATAAATATAATTTATTAATGTAGACATTTGTCTCAAAAGAACTGATTATAAAAAAGTTTATCTACATCTATAATTATGAGATTCTCTGTGTAGGAGCAGTGCTATTAAAGAATCATTCTTAAAAACTGTCACAAACACTTAAATTGTTGGTAAATGTAATGTAAATATCAGTCTAACCAATACTTTTGGGAGTCTGGTATCGATTATAAGAAGATGTTGAACTGATTTTATACACAAAGATAATTGAAAATGTAAAATCAAGTTAGAACGAAGGAACATATATGAAATTCTTCTTTCAGCTGAAACTTTTAGAGGTAGAAAAGCTTAAATTTCGTATGTTGTTCCCTTGGAATGTGTAATCCTATAGGAACGCGATAAATTAGGACTTAATAAGTCTTAATTTGTAACCAAGCGAAGTTGTCGGCTTTTATATTTTCTATCATCATTATGCCTTTGAATATATTTTATAGTGTTGGATTAAATAATTATACATTTCTGGTTACAATATTCGAATTTGAAGGAGTATTAAAATTTCAAGCCCATTGCGATATATTGTGTAGAGACTACTACTTGCTACTATTATTTAAAAATGCAATATATAGTGGGGAACGGAGTACCTTAATCCTTCTGCCTACCCTGCTGTGTGCCTACACAGCGTGAAGCTGACGCAATGTAACGGTAGCTAAACAATGAGTAGCTATGTATATAATGTAAGACGTATGTATTGGATGTCGACGTAACTCGTAGGGCCAGTCGTAGCGCAGTAGCACGAACGTGTGACTGTAAACGACTGGTTATGCGTTCGATTCCCACTTGAGGAGTGGAAATATTTAATTTTTCCAATTTCCTTCGCTCTGGTATCACAGGTAAAAGCGCGGTGTTAAGTTCCGCCACTTACCACGCAATGCCTCCGAATTCGGCGGAAAGTGGGGAACGGAGTATCTTATCACTAGGTTCCCTCTGCCTACGCTGCTGTATGCGGGATACAGCGTGAAGCTAAAAAAAAAATATGTAACTCATATTTAGTGCTCCATAAACTGTTAAGCCATTAGTTAACCCGACTTTAATTTTGAACTAAATTGATTGAACAAATGTCGCTCTTAAGTATAATGTACTTACAAATACTTTCAAAAATGTAGACATAGAAAAATATAATTTGTTTAAGTAGTATATCTTTATTATGTTGTAGATTTGGTTTAACTAACTAATATACTATAATTTTTATTATTCTGTGAAAGAGAATATTTTTACCATTACTAACTAAATTTTCTGATTTATTATTGTACTAAATATTCTTACAGTGTTTCTATAAACTTTAAACTTTATTGCACCCCTCGCCTAAATTGAGTAACCTTGGACCAGCTTCTTTTATAGCTATAAAAGTTAACTTTATAGTAGTAGTCATGAAGACATTTTTTTTAGCTTCACTCTGTATCCCGCACATAGCAGGGTAGGCAGAGGGAAGTGTTAAGACAGTCCGCACTAGCCTAAATGCCTCCAGCATTGCGTGTTAAGTGGCGGAACTTAACGCCGCGCTTTGAGTCGACACCAGAGCGAAGAAAATAGAAATATTAAATATTTACACTCCTCGAGTGGGAATCGAACCGACAACCAGTCGCGTTTACACACACTTCTCTAAGCAGCGCTAAAATGTCAAAGCCTTTACAGATTGCTAGGTCACGAATAATTAAAAAATCCACCAATCCAGTCATGAGAAGAGTTCTATAACAGATCAAACCTGAGATCTATATAGAGCAAATTCAAGCATTAAGTACTGTAGTGTGTTTGGGACCAGTCGTCGCCCAGTGGCACAAGCGTGGGACTGTAAACGACTGATTGTGGGTTCGATTCCCACTCGATTAGTGGAAATATTTAATATTTCCATTTTCTTCGCTCTGGTGTCGAGGCAAAGCTCGGCGTTAAGTTCCGCCACTTAACACGCAATGCCTCCGAATTTGGCGGAAAGTGGGAACGGAGTGTCTTAACACTAGGTTCCCTCTGCCTACCCTGCTGTGTGCGGGATACAGCGTGACGCAATCAATGACATCCAACGTCTTCGAGATTTACTTTCTAGCTTGCTTTCTTTCAAGATAATGATATTGAAATGTTTGGCTTTGACGTCTATGTTTGCGGTAGTTATAATCTCGATTCTCACTTTTCATGCGAACAGTAATTTCATTTCCTCGAACTATAAAGTCAGATGTTTCTAAAATAATCGGAGAGCAGGGGTTTGAGTAAAGTCACATTAGGTTAATATATATCAAAATGATTGATACAATTGGCTGAAATAGTACAAAAATAATTTCGAAATAAGTAATTTTATACGATTTTAAGTACTTTAGTCTTCTATAATAAAATTTACCACATTTTTTGTTTGTATCATAGCAGTGATTTTAAATCTCAACGAAATATAAAAAAAAAATATTAATTTAAAATTTTGTCTTCAAATAAAATTAACTATTTAAATTATTATTTAGAATAAGTTTGCTCAAAAATAATGTTACCAAATTTGTTTTACTATATAATTTTTAAAGTAATTTTATATAATGAATTTAAAAAATGTAATTTCACTTAAAAAAAATGTTACGTCAATTGTGATACCATAATTTCGTAATGACTTTAATTAATTAAATTGTAATAAAGTAATTCTTACAATATTATTATAAAACATTATAAGACTTAGTATTGCTAATTCTTATGTTTAAATAATACAATATTTTACATGTAATCATTTATTGAGCTTGGTAGCAAGACATTAAGTGTCAAACTTATATTATTATTCAATTACCCACTTGATTTAACTTTTTATACAAAAAGGTAAACAAATGATCAAATCATATATATAACATATCTCCCCCCTAAGTAACTCTTAAACTTTTACTTCATGCATAAATATAATTATATATAAAAGAATTTGAATAAAAATAAATCAACCATACAAATCATAACCTAACTCTAGCAAATATAACTATTGTTAAATTTAGAACAACTGGGCCGAGAATATGGAACTTTAGAATGCAAATTTAACTTATTCTTAATCTTTCCCCCCGACATAGTTATTTCAGATGAGCTAGGAATCCCTAACATTTCCTCCCACTGTTCAGAGCTTGGAATTTCTGTAATATTATCACTTTCTTCTTCATTCATCATATCATTTTCTGTTTCAGAACTGCTAGTTCTACCATTTGTCACTGTTAATTCATCTTCCAAATTCACTGTTTCCTCTCTCTGAATGTCATCACTAATATCATTGTTATCATCTCTGGTTTCATTAACATTTTTTAATTTTATAATTTGATCAATATGCCTCCTAACTATAGCACCATCATCAGTCTTTACTCTGTAACTCGATGGACCATCTTTATTTATTATTTGACCAGGCAGCCATTTTGATCCTTCATTATAGTTCCTGTACATTACTTTGTGTCCTATACTTGTCTCTCTATTTCGTTTTTCGTTAGCTTTCTGTAATTGATCTTCTGTTCTTCTATGTAATAAATAATCAGGATGAATATTATCCAACAAAGTACGAAGACGCCTATTCATCAAAAGTTCAGAAGGGCTTTTATTAGTACTAGTACATGGTGTAACTCGCAGTCCAAGCAACATATTTGGAATTTTAATGTCCCACGAGCCATCAATTTTCTTTAATTTATTTTTGATTGTCTGTACCATCCGTTCTGCCAGTCCATTAGTGGATGGATGATATGGTGCTGTAGTTATATGTTTAATTTTATTCGAGCTTAAAAATGTTTCCATATCTTTAGAGAGAAATGATGTCCCATTATCAGTTACCAGTGTTTCACATACACCATGTGTAGCAAATAACATTCTTAAATGGCGGATTACTGTTGCCGACGATATATTAAATACTGGTATCACTTCTGGCCATCTCGAAAAAGCGTCAACGATAATAAGAAATGTTTTATTTAGAAATGGACCAGCGAAATCCATATGTATTCTAGACCATGGCCTTGTCGGCGTTACCCATTCATGTCTAGTCTTTGACGGCATGTTTCTGTTTTCAAGACAGTTTCTGCAATTAGACACTAATTTATTAATGTCATCATCTAAATGTGGCCACCACACATAACTTCTAGCAAGTGATTTGGTGTGAACAATACCATTGTGTGTGCTATGTAGCATCTTCAATATATCCGGCCTTAATGATAATGGTATTATCACTCGGCATCCTAAAAGTACACAACCATCTTGTAATGATAGAGCAGAGCGATGCAGCCAGTATTTGTGCAGTTCAGTGTCAGTAACCTTGTGAGGCCAGCCAGTTTTTAAAAAGTGACTGACTCGAGATAGTACTGTGTCTCTTTCAGTTGCCTTCGCAATTTCTCTAGCCGTATACGAAAAATCTTCCAGCTTCTCTGCTATCAATAATATTTCTCCCAAAAACTGATCTTCTTGATCCGGTACAGGTTGTGGCCATCTGCTTAAACTATCTGCATTACCAATTTGTGATCCAGGTCTGTAAACTATGTCGTAATCGTGTGACGTTAGTGCTATGGCAATTCTTGTTAAGCGAGGCGACAACATAACTGGCATAGGTTTTTTTGGATTAAATATTCCAAGTAAGGGTTTATGATCAGTGACTACAGTAAAACTTCTTCCTGCCAAGTAATTATGAAACTTTTGAATTCCGAACATAATTGCTGTTGCCTCTTTGTCCAATTGGGAATATCGACGTTCATGAGTATGTAATGTTCTGGAACTCATTGCAACTGGTCTCTCTTGTCCATCATCCATCACGTGTGAGAGCACTGCTCCAACACCATACTGGGAACTGTCACATATAAGCATCAAAGGTCTGTGTAAATCATAATGCACCAAGGTAGTCTCAAAAGTCAATAACCGCTTAGCCATATCAAATGAATTCTGTTCAGTACTCGTCCATTGCCACTTCCGTGATTTGTCTAATAGTCTGTGTAGCGGTTCTAATACAGTTGCCTTGTGAGGAATAAACCTTTCGTAAAAATTATACAAGCCTAGAAAAGCTTGTAATTCTTGTACATTTCTGGGCTCAGGAGTTTTAATAATTGCTTCTATTTTGCTTGAAGCTGGATGCACCCCCTCTTCATTAATGACGAATCCTAAAAATTCAACTTGCTCCTGCGCAAATCTGCATTTCTTTTTATTGAGTCGTAATCCAGATTTTTGTATACGATCCAACACCATTTCAAGTCGTTGCTGCATCGTAAGCAGCGTAGGGCCGCTAATAATAATGTCGTCTATAAGAACTGCCACTCCTGGAATGCCTGCTAAAAGAGCTGTCATAAGGCGTTGAAAAATCCCCGGGCAGGCCTTGACGCCAAATGGTAATCTATGAACTGTATATAATCCTTTGCATGTATTTAAAGTTAGTAATTTGGCTGTGCTTTCATTTACTCTTACTTGAGTATAAGCTCGATCTAGGTCTAACGTCGAAAAGAACTTTGCACCTGCTACTATGGCAAAAACCTCGTTGGCTGTAGGCATCGGATATGTATCAGATTCAGTTGCTTGATTAACAGTACTTCGATAGTCTCCACATAATCGAATCTCTCCTGACTTTTTTAAAATAGGTACTATTGGTGTAGCCCAATCAGAATATGATATTGGCCTCAACACACCTTCTGCTACCAAACGGTCAATTTCCTTCTCTACATTTCCTTTTATAGCATAAGGTACAGGACGAGCCTTCAAAAACTTAGGCGTAGACCCATGTTTGAGGTGAATACTAACTGGACTCCCACAATATGTGCCCAGACCTTCTTTAAAAATGTCTGTGTATTTAGCTATTATTTTCCTAATATATTTATCATGATCAGTACCCGATAGGCAATTAATATTTAACCTTATATTTAATGGATCCAACCAGTCTCGACCTATAAGATTAGGCCCACGTCCTTTTGCAATAATTATGCTTAAATTGCAAATTATATTTTCATATTTCACTTGTATTTGTGCCTGACCTAATAACATAACTGGAGCGTCAGTCCATGTACGAAGGGTTAAGAGTGACGGCTTGAGAATCAGATATTGATTCTGTCGTTGTATTTTTCCCCAAGTGTGTTCATTTATCAACGAAAAACTTGCTCCAGTATCCACTTGAAATGTTACAGGCACATCTTCTAATAACAATTGTAAGACAAAACATGGTGTGTTATTTTGCATTTGTACACTGTAAATACCATTTAAATAAGCGTCAACTTGATCTTCCGTGAAATTAATATTGTTTTTAAAAGTTTTCTTCTTTAGTGTACATATCTTCTCTATATGACCTTTCTTTTTACAGTATCGACATATGGCATTAATAAAACGACATTCTCCACCATGTCGACCACCACATCTATAACACAATCGCATATTACTTTTCTGTTGCACTGAATTTATATCCATAGGCTCCGATTTAGAGAGTTGAGATGGCTCCCCATCGTGATTTAAATATGTTTTAGGTTCCGTAACTATGTTCTGTATTATACGACAATCCTTTCCGGCACTCTCTGACGATAGTATCGCATCAACCACATCTTGATAACATAAATTATCCCTTTTTAACAGCTCATATTGTAATCTATGATCTTTCATGCCACATACTATTCGGTCTCGCAACATACGCTCCAAGTCCATAAAATTACAGGATGAACTGATTTTCCGTAACTGAGCTATATAATCCGATGCATTTTCATCAACATTTTGGTTTCTTGTGTAAAATTTGTAGGACATAGAAATTTCGTTTGGTTTCGGACTGTAATGTTTTGTCAGAATAACCTCAATTTCATTGAATGTCACATCACTAGCTTTTCTTGGAGTAATTAACGCTAAGAATGTCTCAAACACTTCAGCACCACATACTGTAAAGAAATTTGCTCTTTTTGCACCATCCAACATAATTCCATTAGCCTCAAAACAAAACTTTAGTCTATCTATGTAATTGTCCCAAATGTCTATTTTTGGATTGAATTCACAAAATTTCACAGCTTTATGATCCATTTTTCACAAATTTAACTTCGTCGCCACTATTATGTTTAAATAATACAATATTTTACATGTAATCATTTATTGAGCTTGGTAGCAAGACATTAAGTGTCATACTTCTATTATTATTCAATTACCCACTTGATTTAACTTTTTATACAAAAAGGTAAACAAATGATCAAATCATATATATAACACTAATGACTTGTAATCATAATGAAGCGCTGTACGAGCTCGTATATAAAACGTTGAATATGGTCAATATCATCAGTTCTTAAAACGAGTTACCTTTAGTCACTTATACTGAAATTTTTTAAGCTTTTTTATCGTGATAGGAAATTACTCCCTTAATATACACAAAGTAAGTAATTTAGGTATTATATAAACATTGTGAGGACAGCGTAAGCACGATGATCGAGGCCTCGATTTCCACTTAAGGGGATGATTACTTATAAATTTTCATTTCTTTGTTCTACTACTAAAGACAAAGCGCGGTCTTGAGTTCCGCCACTCAATACGTAATGCATTTTGGGCGGAAAGTGGAAGACAGAGTTTCTTGACAACAACTCTCTCTCTCTGACTCTCCGCTATTATGGAAATAGCGAGTAACCGAAAATAATATTGTATAACAAATCGATTACTCTTAATACTAATTGGCAAATTCTTTTTCAGATGTTTCTACTAGCTATTCTTTGTTTGGTCGCATCCACATTTGCTTTACCAGCATTAGAGCTCCCCAGTCCTCCCGAAGCTCTTACACTGTTTGTCTCAAGAACGGATTTAGATACGATCGTACCAAGTGACGAGAAGCCTGAAATCAATACTAATGACGATGAAGTTAAACCTAACGAAATATCGATAAATCAGCCAATAGATCAAAGTGATAATGAAAATGGAGAAGAACAAGAGAAAATAACTGGAGAAGGAGAAAAAAGAATAATTATTCTGCCAGCAATCCCAAGTCCACCAGAACTGCCGCCTCTAGAGGAGTCTATGTTTGCGTCTCTTTTGAAAGCAGAGAAATCGGAAGATCTTGAAGACGGCTCGGGAAATGCAAAACCTTACATCTTAAAGTGGAAGCTTCCCAACATAAGGTTCCCAGGACGCGATATCCTTGAAGATGTATTCGGACCTCATCTAGTACTAAAGGTCTCTAAAGACTAGACTCGTTGACTTTATTTGTACATATGTTTATAGCTATTTTTTTCATAATAAAATTAAATTATTTATTAAATCTGACTACTCACTATATCTTGTTTATCATATTTTTTCCACTTTATTCTGGCTTCTGGCTTCTTTATAATAACGAACATAATCTTTGCTATTATACATTTTAAAATAAAAAAAAAGCCTTTAAAGAAATACCACAACACATTTAAATGTTAACTTAATATAATTCTTAATTACATTACATGCTATTTCTAAACATAATATTTACTAATTAAGTCGATTTTGAACAGCCTGTATATTTGCCGCCTAATGCCAGGTTTAAAAAGGTGTTAATCTCCGCATAGCAGGGTAGGCAGAGAGAACTTATTGTTAAGACACTCCGTTCTCCATTTTCCACTCGATTCCGCCACTCAACACGCAATGTCTCAGATATTGTGTGATTGTTGAATGGCGGAATTTAATGCCACCCTTTGTCTTGTTTGGTAACAAGAAAAATTGATTTCTAAATAAAATAATTAAAAATATTTAAAATATATAGTTAAACGCATAAAACACTGTGCCACGATGGCGTCAAATCAAAATCGTTACATATTGAAAAAGACATTTAAAGAATGATTGATGAAGACATTTAAAGATGAAGATTCTTTAAATGTCTTTTTCAATTTTCCTAAGTGTGGAATAACACTTTAAAAATGTTTAAAAATTCGTTACATATTGATATTTTCATTAGAATTGCATATCGTATCGCTCGGTTGTACATGTATTGTGACACTGTTCCCCGCTGCGTTAAACTAAACTAAAAGCTTTAAGTAAATGGTTTCAATTTATTTCAATATATTTTGTATTTTCTAACTTATTATATCTTTTTCTTTATTACATCGATATCCACTTAATAAATAGGTTTTTGTTATAGATTTCTATACTGCCATACCCTCCTCATATCGTAAAGATTTATAACATTGTGTTAACGCGCGTTGCCGTTATCCGTTAGAACGTCGTTTCTTTTGATTTATCGCTGTGAGATTATAATTAAGGCCGATTTAGATGTGCTTTAAAAATATATTAAGGCAACTTCCAGTTTATGTACACATATATTTTGGTTTCATTCGATACGCCTTTTAATAAACGTCTTAGAATAAAACATGTTTTCCTATTTTTTGAACATTAGCAATATATTAGAGGTTATAAATATTTTTTAAACATCCTATAAGTTACATTGATGTAATATATACGTGGCGTTGAGCTTCGCCACTCCACACGCAATGTCTGTTAGGCGGTAAGTGGAGAACGAAGAGTTTTGACACTAGGTTCTCTTTGACTACCCTGCTATGCAAGCTAAAGTTAATTAAAGTTATATCGTTTTAAAGAGATATGATTAATATGTGTAAAAATTCACTGAAACGAATATCGAACCCATTGAAGTATATTAGCATCAATTTATTCTTATAATGTCAATTTTATTTTTTATTTAACGCTATTGATCGTTGGAAATTCTTATAACGCTGTCAGTCAATCTTCACGATGAATTTTAATATAAATAAGATAAATGTTAGACAATGTACATATGTTAGAATATTTCCAGAGGGTAAAAAAAGATAGTCTTTTTACAAAAATATATACACGTGAGTTCAGTTTTCTCTCGGGGTGAATGTGAATTCTCCGATTGAATGTGATTGACGAAAGTTTATATATAAAATTTTAAATAAGAAGCGCCATAATTAAAGAACTGAACTGAACTGAACTGAACTGAACTGAATTTTAAATAATTTCATTCACTGTCCACTCTGACGGGACATACTGCAGTGTTAAGTTCCGCTATGTAGTACCTAAGTTACGCAAGTCTTGATTTCGGGTGACAAGTGGAAGGTGGTTGTGTACACTACGTTCTATCTGACTACCCCGCCAAAAGTTATGTATAATAATAAAAATATCACAAACCGGTCAAGACAACGTCATGTCAACGGGTGACAAGAGTCACAACCGGTTGGGAAAGCGGGCAATTACAAAAGTAGGAGTCCCCGGTTCGAATCCAGGTTTTCTACTTTATTTTTCGTTTATTTATCTATTCTATTTTAAATTTTTGTTATATTTTTATTGTTACAATTTATTGTTATTAATATTCTTATTTATCATATATTTTTTTGATATAATTAAAAATCAAAATCATGATTTATTAACCAGATCAATCGCGTATATTATTGTTATTCGAAAATACGAACGAACACTATATTAGTCAGTTTTCCTCGCGGGTAGACTGAAGAGGCATTCGTCTGTCAGTTGATACATTATTATATCAAACTACCGCCAACGATTTCTTAGTTGTCTCGTGTACTATCCTGGATTTAACACATTTGAACATAAGTCATATTTGTTTTGAAAAGTACATTAACCCAACCATGGCCAATATAAGTATTTGATGGTAAAGTAACGTTTAAGTGTTAAAATTTTGTTTTAGACTAAGCGTGGCGATTAACTCAACCGGTCCATCCAGTCTATATAATATATACTTAAAACTAGTGAAAAATAAATTACCTGGAATTCTTTGAAAAGCGGAAAACAAAAGGCATGAAAATAAAAAAATATCGTATAGTGAAGGTGTAGTTGACATTCAAGTACTAAATTACTTGTAAGTACTAAATTTGTGTCAAATTGTTTGCAAATGGTCTCCTGACATAGAAGGATTTACTTTGGTAAATTAGAGAAACGTAGCCTTTAAGCAGTATTTTATTAAATAGCATTTGTTGTAGTTTTTCTCGATTTACTAGTATACTAGCACATAAAAATAATAAAGTTATGAACATTCCACCGAGTGGGATTTGATTCTACAACGTAAATAATTATAGTGAGACGTTGTCACGCTGCACCACGACGGTTACAACCAATGTACACATTCGTTGTAACCGTCATACATTAAAATGTTAAAATTAATGATTTTATCAGTAAATAAACATTGTATTTACAAAACAAAAGTAATGATTGATAGATATTTACGTATATGTACATACATATTTTGTACACTTTATAAAAGCCATTATGCGACAGATAACATCGGCACAGATGAGCTGATATCGTCCTTCAGTGGTATCGTTACTTCAGTCACAGCAGAAACTGATTTCATATACATGAGGTAAATAAAGAAAACTAGAATAACGTAAAATAGAGTACAAATAAAAATTAGTATAAAATGATGACCCGTATTTATAAGTAAGGCCGATGATAAAGGATTTTATTATAAACACGATGTTTATGGGTTCAAACCACATTTAGAGATTCACTTGGGGATTTTTTTGCGTGTTAAGTAGGCGGGTGGTGAAAAATAACGCTGCGCTTTGCCTCCACACTAGAACGAAGAAAATGAAATATTAAATATTTCCACTCCTCGAGTAGGAATCGAACGAACCCACAACCAGTCACCTTTACAGTCACACTTTGAATATTTTAGGGACGTATTAAAATCATGGGGAGGACATACCCGTGTAAGATGGGTTAAGAATACAATTTCAATCCGCTATTGGGTAGCATCCCTTAGGAGCCGGGGGACGCAGTCACTTGGAGGTAGGGAACTCGTTCTTCAACTGGCTCGCAACCACTATCATGTTAAAGGCTAACCGCCAAACATTTGATGACGTGTTTCGATTCAATGGCATGTAAGCCAGCTCTCCCTATTCCCACCATCTTCTCTCCTTGACTCCCAGGTCCGGCAACGCATCCGCAACTACTCTAATATTGTTATTGTCGATGGGATGTACCATGTGATGGTATCACATGGTCCCTCTGATTGCATGCCTACTTTATGCATTAAAAAAAATCAAATCATTTTATTTTCACCCTTTATTTGACAGTAAAGCATATAGTGTTTTTCTTCACACTTGTATATATTTTTATTTTTTTTGGCCCACAGGTACTTAAACCTCATAATTACATATCATATACATACATCATACATTATTATTTTTTCATATGTATTAATAGATACATAAAGCATGGAGAGTGGCACATTCGGTGTCATTATCCGCGTGTCGCGCCTGTTAGGCGTCGCGCCTTACATGCGCACAGCCACAGGCGGAGTGTCGAAGCCGCTCTATGTATTAAGTCTAATCGCAGTAACCTCTACATGTAAGTAACATAATCAACATGTTTTTCTTAAAACCAATATATAAAAAAGGTAAGTCAAAGCTATTATTGGACGTCGGATTTAAATGACCTATTTCATTGTATGGCTTTTAAGCTTACGTTACACCATAGTAGTGGAACACCATACTTGCTAGCTAGCTATACTATAATATATAAGGAAATCGCCTTAACGAAAAAAAATAAGCTTGATTTTGGTAGGAAAGGTCACTATTTTCGTAGTTGCGGATCGCTATGAGTATGTAATAAATGTTAAGTAAGTCGACTTGTGTTTATGCGTAGTATTTGACGCTTTACTTGTTTGACTTATCCGACTAGAATAACAAGTGAGGGGAAATACATATATCTACAACAAGATAATTTTTCTTGTTTCTAAACAACTGTAATGCATGAAATGCCTTCAGTTAAACTGAGATTTTTAATATAATATCTTATCAAACATAACAATGTATAAATATAATACATATTACTTATTTAAATTTATATGTCATAATTTTTAAGAAATTAAAAAAATAGGCAAATAACTATGACATGACTATTTATAGATAAGTAATTTCTTATAGATCACCAGATGAATAACATATTTCAGGCTCCTTTACGGCGTTTCATCTAATGCTGGCAGTTATGGATGGATTTAACGAGAACAGGAAGAAACTGATAATGGTGGACGTCATCCGCGTGACCGTGATTTGTATAATGCTTGCAATCACTATGCTCGGTGTTTCTAATTCAGGGACAAGGATTGCTCATATGGTTAGAAATCTTAGAAAATTAGACAAGGTACTGCTTCCAAAACATTACAAAACTCTGATATATTAAATGACTTATAGTGATATATGTTAATTTTGCTAAAGAAAAAATACTTTGAAGTCGAATTTATTATAATATTTTCATTTACTACACTTATTACTAATATATTTATGTGGAAATTGAAATAGTTCACAAGGAAAATAATATAAGGGTAAGAAAAGACATTCCTTGTCGTCCGATTATTGTGATTTTGAGCCTCAGTTAACGGAGTGGTTATATTTAAATTGCTTTTTACGCAATGTTTCGAATTCGGCTACAGAGTATTACTGTCCTTCGTCACCTACATAGAGAAAAAATATAAAGTTAAAAAAAATACAATCATCTAAAGTGTCTGATGTGGAAGTCCACTCTGCCATCTGTTCCTGGCAACTAGTACTAAATAAAATAAATATTCATTGCATGAAACAAGCTTTGCTATGAAGCCATTGATATATATGGCTGATCCCCCTGGCTCTCTTTCTCTCTCTCTGAGGTCTACGATTAGATCAGAGGTATGTAAAGTTGTATTGTAAAGTATATCGCAAGGTATTTTTTACAGATTCATGAAAATGTTCGTTCCAATGGAATTGTACTTAGAGATACAAAGACATATTATCTTGTGTGGATATATACAGTGGGAGTCGTTGCGATGCGCATATCGGATTATTTCTTTAAAAAGTCAAGTATCTCAGGTACGTTATGTATCACATAATTAATATTATATCTCAACGCTCAGTTAGGATCTGCCATCCAACTTAAACTCCTCCACTTTGCACTTTTCATCATGGTCAGTGGACAGTACATTGGCTCTCTTATTCTGCTTTGGTGTTACATTCATTATGTTTACATTTTATTCAAAAATCTGTAATATTATTATAATGAACATCATAGTAATACAGTTATATAAAATTAGAAATATCTCCAACACATATGAAAAATGTAACATAGTAAGGTCTAGATCTAATATCCACTTCCTTGTATCCCATAAGCCATGCTTGAAAATAAAAAATATATCACGGTACTAGTAGACCTAACTTATAATATTTATAACTATAATTACCAATATATATTTGCTGTAATAGAAAAAAAAATGTTGAAACTTTGAAATAAAATTTCAGCTCCCGTTTATGAGGCTTCTGTGGCAATGGTGCGGATCTGGTTAGAATTGGTCCTTTTGCAGGTTATCTTGTTTTCTGAAAAAGTCTTGGCAACTTTGAAGATTATAAATGAGAATTTACATCAAATGACGATTAAGCTAAATGTTGAAGGTAAATGGTGTTCAAACTTTGTCCTTTTGATAAATCTCTGGTAATTATTTAAAGATAACTTGCTATAATATATAAAATACGCTTTTTTTAATAAAATATTTTTATTTCAATTATTGACCACAGGGGAAAGTAAATTTATGAATGATACGCCTATAAAACCAAAACTTGCCTTCGTGTATTCGAAAAATGACACAGCAAATTTAGAACCCTTTCACATTAATACTAACAGGGAAAGAAATATAGTCCATGCAGGTGAGTACATGGGTAACAATAATATATTTTATTATTTAGATATGGTCAAAATCTGTATTATCAACTTTAAGCTAATAAATTATTTCTACATAAATACGTACACAAATTTAATCTTTGTTAATTAGTATTCACAATGCAAAGTAATTGTAAAAACATATGCTTTGATATTCATTTAAGATCGTCACTACCCACAAATTAAGAAAAAGTAAGAAAAAATGATGGCTGAATAATTTTCATATTTTTTACATATTATATTGAATCATATAATATGTAATAAATATGGGGAACGGAGTATCTTAATAATAGGTTTCCTCTGCCTACCCTGCTGTGTGCGGGATATAGCGTGAAGCTAAGATAATAATAAGTGGGAAGTAGATGTGTAATTTACAATATATTTATTTACTTTCATCATCTCATATAGATTAATGTAAATGGATTGCTATAATCTTCAGACTTATAGCGAAGAGCCACATTTCAGGGAGAGAGGCAGGTATAAATATTATGAGGAGTGATTATCTAATTAATTCAAATTATAACTTCTTTGTCCAGTAACATCAGAAGCAAGTGAGTCTATTGAGTACACTCTACGCCGGTTATCTAAATGTTACACAGTTATCTGTGAAATAGTCAGAGACACGACTGACGTTAACGGACTGTTATTGATAATGGGTCTCTTGAACCACATGCTGCATTTGGAGTCGACAGCCTACCAGATCATTCTTTGGATGTCATATGAAAGTAAATTCTTAATTTTTTTTTTAAACTTTTCAATTTTAGTGTCTTTTTTTCAACATACTTCTTTTTAATTTAAACTATAGTTTTATTACTACTTTTAATGACTAAAGTGACATTACTAATTTATTTGCAGGTAATATATGCTTTGAAACAATTTTTCTGATCTATCACGCCGTAGCCCATATTCTTAGTTTATTTCTACTCGTAGATACCTTTCATAGAACGCACGCAGAGGTACATATTTATCAATATTCTGGTATTAAATGAAAAGATGAGTAATCAAATTTTGTGTTAGCTTGACAATTTTTCCTGCATTGAATGGTGGTGGGTCCAGACTCTCTGTTCTCCATTTTCTGTCCAAAATTTGCTAGACATTGTTGTATTGAGTGGTGGAAATCACGTCTTCAATCAATTGTCTTTCCAGAGCACAGCAATGGAAATGATTTAAATACAATCGTTCACAGTGAGAATTCAACCCTCATCCTAACAAATCGCGCTTACAGTCAGATTCAATCCCACCGCACCACGATTGCTTTTTATTTTTTTAAAACAATATTTTGCAAAGTAGCAGTAAGTATTTCATTACTTACTTGGTGTTGTGAAAATAAGCATCTTGTAGATGGAGCGTACAGAGCTGTTGCTAAGACGTCTAAAGTATGAGAACGATCCGCCATTAGCTGTTAGCAACGAACTGGATTTATTCCAGCGAGTGGTGATATTACAAAGTAGCAAATACTCGCCGCTCGATATGTGCACTTTGGACAGACTACTGTTGGTCAAGGTAAAACATTACTTTGTATTATATTTTGATCTCAAATTAATGACATGCTTGTAGAACTTGAAAATCACAGAAACTTGTATATGTGTGTTAAGAAGAAAAAGTTTGGCTTGTAAATTGAATCTGTTGATCTAATTGAACCATTTCTTAAATTTGCCGTGGCTTATATGAATTAGACAGAAATACCAAAAATATATATATTGTTTTGGTTTTCAGGTATTTGGAATGCTGATATCCTACTTAGTTATTATAATAACTTATGGACCAAGAGTTGGCTCCATTGTAAATGGAGATGTGTAAGTTATAATTTAAATATTTATTGTTAAAGACCCAGAAGTAACAAAGAAGTGGCCAATCTAAGAATACTTTGGCCATAAGAAGAGTACAATGTACATGGGAAAATTTCAAATACCCCAACTTTATATATAAGTAAAAAATATTATGCAAAAAAACAAAGCATACAAAAAATTTACATGATTATAGAATACAAGATTATATTATGATACAGTATTACGTGTACCGTTTTAACCTTATTTCGTTACAGGTTGGAGTCGTTTCGGCTGACTCGAGGCTTTAACTGATAGCCACGATATCACTATTTGCTATATGTCCACAAAAGAAGAATTAGAAGCGGAACACTTTGCACGGGGTTTTTTCTAAGGCACATATTAATTTGCAATAGCCATTGACGACTGTTTAGGAAAAAATTCTTTACTAAACCTATTCCACTAACTATTATAATAACTAATAACTATTTAATAAAACCACAATAATTTAGTGATATATTTGTTTTTTCTTATGTGAATAAGTAAATCTTAAAATTAATTTTTGAAATAAGTAATTCACAATTAACATGTCAAGAATATTGATACTGTATAATATATCGAGAGATTCAGAGATTTGGATAGAGTGTTTGACATGCGATATTCTTAGTTTCAATCAAATTAAAATGTAATCAGTGCTTTAGTAAGACAATTTTAAGTTCTTCATATTTATGAAAAACACCTAAGTTCTTGTTGAATGGTTCACCGGATGTTCGGAGAAATCGAGGTAGACCCAAACTCAACTCAAGATGGTTGGACGGAGTTGAGCAAGACCTGAGAACTCTGGGCGTAAAGAATTGAAAAGAGAAAGCCAGGAATAGGGTAGATTGGAGGGGTATTCTGGACCAGGCCAAGGCCCACCCGCGGCTGTAGTGTCTTTGGTGATGATGATGATATTTATGAAGAACTTTGAATTTTCCTCCAAAATATGCTAAGTTACGTTAGTTGTTAAAGATATAAAACAACAACATCGTCTTTTTAGCTTTTATAGCAATAATTTTTAACAGTCATTGTTGGACAAAATATTCTATCGATATACTTACCTTACTTACCTCCCAATAAAATGTCATGCTCATAGGTCGAATAGTTTTTTAGATTTCGTACTTATATAATATTTATTCCACTCTATATACAAATTCCACTTGACGTGAAAATATTACGTAATTCCACTTGACTAACGAAAAAATGAAACTATTCATAATATCTATTTCATTATTTAGTTACACAAAATATTATTTATACACTACCTAATTAGAAGCTAAACTGTCGTACTTACTTTCAAACGAGGTCAAGATATCGGATGTATATATATGTGAATAATGAATATCCACGGTACGAGGGCGTGGAAGTCAAATATTGGTCAGTGATTATGTATGCTACGATGTTACAATAATAACCTGAGACCATAATAACTTGAGACCATTCAGAGTCTACTGCACGTCTACATCATGGCGCAGTAGCACAGCGTTTCACTGTAATCGTAATTGCTTGTAAGGTTATATTATTATTTTCATTTCCCCACTGTGGAAGATAATACGAAATCCCGTGTTGAGGTGAAAACGCAATATAACACAATTTTTGGAAAAAACTTAAGAAAAAAGTGACTTCAATAACATGGTGTTTATAGTAATAACTTCTTTCTATTACTTGTTTTTTTATGATAAGAACCATGTGTTACTAGTACTGTACCAAAAATAAGCAAGGTAATCTTTTATTAAGCAATGACCCCATAAAGTAACTTAATTAAGTTTGAGATCTATACATACTAATAATATGACTAAAGTTTCAATAATCATTGTTTTCTGTGTTTTTTTTCTATTTTGATTTCTTTGTATTTTCTTTGTAATTTTATTTTGTTTCCCTAAGAATTTTGCAATTATATATACGATACTTAAAATAAACTGACAGTTGAAATCGATAAAATTTACAATATTTATGATGCGTTGCATAACTGCTCTTCAAAGTTTAATTTCTAAATAACGTTTTTTTTTTCATTAGAATCAGAATATTTACTAGTATCGATTTTCAAGACTGATTAGTTCTTCGAATTAAAATTTATATGACTTCTGTCGGAATCTTTTGTTTATATTTCTATCCACAAGTCGCTAGCGCAACGACCACTCGCCCGAAGTCAACTACAGTATATATTATACTTATACTTTGTAAAACCTATTATTTAATAGGCACCGTCAGTACAGATGTCGTGATATCACCCTTCCAGTTATTATTGTTATTTCAGTCACGATATATACTGATATGGGAATCAAACGGCAAGTGTTGGACATTATAAAGATTAAAATTAAAAACATAATAATTTACGGTTCGTGTTTAAAATTACATATATTTATTAAAATATATATTTCTCTTGCATATATGCACTCTTGCACTATACACTTTTTCAACTTATTCAAACTATTTGGGTCACAATATTTGTATAGTTATTTGTAGCTTTACTTTGTTGAATATAATTAGATATAAGTTATGATAATAATATATATTTAAAACAGACAACTTATCGTTTGCGTGGACTTTATGACTCTTAATGTACGTCTATTAAATCTTTTTGTCGGAAAGACTCAGTTTTTCCTAAAGCCATAATAATTTTGAGTTATCCTTTCCTACTTCTGTATATTTTTTAATGTGTGTATCTAATATTAAGGATTCTCCAAAAGACCTACAAAATACAAAAGCTGTCTGCACTCTGTTGTTTCTTCTATGTTCAGTATATCAATACTAAATACCTATAATTTATTTTATCGAATATATACACATCAGACACATAAAGGCACGCTCGGTGTGGTCGTCCGGTATCTCGCGTGGTGCCGTCGCGCCTTACACGCCCGACACGCGCAGTGCTGAGGACGGAGTATGCAAGACGTTGTATGCAATAGGGGTAATCTTATAAACGGATATAAGTACTTGAATATGTTTACAATATTGATCAGTCAGTTCGTGAACATAAATAATAAGAAGCTATAGTATACTAATGTCAAATTTATTTTAGCATCGTATTTGTTTGGCCTTCATAATAACACATGTACAATGTGTATTTTCACTTGCATAAATTTAATAAATTAAACAAAAAAGTTATTTTAAGTAAGTAATAAAATTATCCCTAAATCAGATTGAGAGTAAATATATCAAAATATAAAAAAGAAAGACAGTTGTATTCAACGGTGGCCATAAATAATACAATGTATCATGTACATATATCATTTTTATGTTCCTTCCTACGTACTCACTCGTACATGTATAAATTAAATTTGCAGCTTCACGTTTTCCCTATCATAACAGGGTAGTAAGGAGTATTTAATGCCTGGGCACTTCGTTTTAGTCCCAAAATTGAGACAATGTGTGGTAAATGGTGGAACTCAACGCCTCGCTTTGTTTTCTTAACAAAGCCAAGGGATGAAAATACATTTTTATTAGCTTCACGCTGTATCCCGCACACAGCAGGATAGGCAGAGGGAACCTAAATAAATAACGACAAACAGTTTTGTTTTTGATCTTTTCTTCGACATCGCTTTAGAAATAAGGTAATGAGGGATGTATTGTTTCAAAACCTCTACAATATAGTATTTGGGTCATAGATAATTATTAAAATGTATGCTACAATTATTTATTTTTATATATAAATATATAATATTACATGAAATACATTATAACAATATATAAAGAAAACTTCCTAAGTTTTAGTAACTCAGCAGGACAATTGTCAAAACAACCACGTTTCTATAAACAATTCCTCTTCAAAAAATATTACCAACTTTTTATTTTTACTTCAAACTTTTCTAAATACCTTATTTTCCTTGCTTTTAAGAAGTTTCTCTAACAATATTATTCATATAACGTTTGAAGTAAAAAATAGAAAGACAGACAAAAATAGTAAAAAAATATTTTTGTATGAATACAGGGTATAGCCAATATTTTTTCAAATAAAAACTCTAATTTTTGAAAGTAATCGTGAACTAGATTAAATTGAAAACCTAATAAACTTCTTCTATGATATTCTTCGAGGACAACAACGATAACTTTGTTTTCTTATTGATTGTCCTATCTGTAGTTCTCATAACAGCTATGGGTCGCAATGTTGGACACACTATATCTAGTGACAATGAATACGATATTTTGGAATAAATTATGAAACATGATGACATATTTGAATGATGATGAAAGTAGTAGAAAAAGGAAAAACGTAAATTCTTAACACAAAAAAATATTATTCCCTATAAATTTGTTATTCCCTAGAATGTTTATAGGACCTGAGTGTTTTGTACAGTAGTAGTAGTAGGTATATAGTTTAACACAAGATCCTTATATAGAGTGGTATGGAAAAAAACTTGTAAAATTTGGGATATAGGTTATCAAAATTTGGGATAATTACACTTAGTTTAACGTGACGGTGTCTGACGTGGTGACTTTCGATTGAATTGTTCTAGTAAAAAACTATTAATGTCCATATTTTGTTTCATATTAAGAGAATGTTTACCAACTATATAGGAATTATATTTAGGAATAGAAGAGGTTTCTTAAAAAACTTTGCAACCAAGATGAGTTTATATACAGTTTATTATTTTTCAAGCTAATCTAAATAAGGAATCTAAGCCGCAACAGGTTCAGGAGCCTTTGGCAAGTGGTTGCCCTCGACCTTAGTGCCGTCGAGACCGGCAGTGTACTTGGTGACGTAGGTCTTCCCGTCATCCCCGACGTAAGAGACTTCTCCCTCTACAATCATAACGTATCCAGAGCCGTCCGCTGCGGGCACGAGGCGACCTCGCTCGGACACGACTGTGCCTTCAGCCGTCACGTAGCGGAGAGCGTATTGTCCGAACTCGTCATGTACCTCCTCGTGCTCTAAGGCGGGGAGCGCTCGTCGGGCGGCGACCTCTGGGTCTACACTTGGAGCGGCGGCGGCCACAGCCAGCATGCCAACGAAAACTACCAACTGTAATAAAGGAAATTTAGAACCACAATTTTCCCACAATATAAGAATGAAAGCTTATAAGAATAGATAAAGACATAAGCTCTGTTAGATTATAAATATTTTTTCTTACCATTTTCATGATGACTAGTTTGTGTATTGTTCTTATTCAAATACTGACTGTATTGTACAATTGTACAAATGTGACTGTGCTTAATATTTCCGCCAGTCACTTTATATACTAAATTGCATTGTAACGAAGTTCACTAATGAGGTCTGTTACATCATTATAATTCTCATAACGTATTTAAGGTCTTAATATCGTAAAGTTCTTTAAATATATATAATTCTTTAATTTTGATATTTAAATAAAAAGTAAGACAATGTTTATCTACATCCATGGTGACAAGATTCCCTGCTAGGGAGCAATTATAATTCTTAATCTCACATAGTAATGAATTCAAGATTTTTATACTAGTGCATTCTTTCACTAGCTTAAATTGCTTAAATGTTGTTTAATATAATATCAGACTAAACCAATGCTTTTGGGAGTCTGTTATCAATTACTTATGTCACTGAACTAACTTTCCAACGAAGATCAATAACTGTATGAATGTTATTATACAGCTAAAATATTTAGGAAAAAATAAATTTGGCGTAAAGATGATACTTTTCTAAATTCCTCCGGAAACAGTTACTAAACGCATAATCCCTCAAACGAAGTTGGCGGCTTTAAAATTGTCTATTATTCATGTTGTCTAGTTTAGTATATAATTGATAATGGTACAAATACACAACATTTATATTTCATGTACCTTTCAATTGTCAAGTCCATTGCAAGACATTGTATCAAAAAAATTACATTCAAAAATACAGATAAAGATAAATTGTTTTATAATATTTTAAATTGTTTTAACCAACTGATATAAGTAATGTATTTTGTATTCTGTTAACCGAGCTTTTACAAACTCTCTTATAAAACTACGTAACTATAAAGTTGTAAACTGTATTACTGCGATAGCTTCCGGAAAACCTGCATCACAGTATATTTTCTCTACACGTACATTTGCATTTGTTATCAAATGCTAAACACTTACATACATACATAAACCATCACGTAACAGCATCAGTAATCACTGAGCTCGAAAATTTAATCTTGTAGTCAACACGGTTGGCGAAATGGAACTAGAATTCATGCACACCGTAGCGCAGTTGGAAATTATGCTGATTCTACAGTATACAAGACATAATTGTGATTATGGAAAGTGGAGAATGAAATGGTTCTCGCTAGAACCAACATTTTTTTTTAAAAATTGTTTTTTTCAACAATCCGATCAAATCAATCATCAAATCATCCGATCAAAAATTTACAATGTAAATGAAAAAAGGCTTGAAAATTCAATATGTTTAAAGAAAGGACTTAGTATAATAAAACAATATAGTATAATAAAACAATATTGTAATCATTTCAAAAAGATTAAAGTATTTCCTATATATGTTGCTTAGAGACCTTCATGGCGCAGTAGGATAATGGTTGGGCGTAACTGCGATGATCGTGGGTTCGATTCCCACTAGGGAGATTCCACTTCGTTCTGGTGCCTCAAATAAAACGCAGCGGTGACTTCAATAATGTCTCGTTTTCGTGCCGTAAGTCATGTGTAAGGTAACTAAGTTATCTTTGCCTGCCCTAATTCGTGGGATTAAAAAAATAAAACTAGAAGTACAAACTCAAATGTCTGTCTAGTATTTCATTGCATATTTTTTTCATTATGCCAAGTTGATAATAATATTTATACTTTACCAAAATCTCGATAGGAATTTCTAGATCTGAATAATCATTTACTAAATAAAAATGTTCAATATCGTTTCTATTAATATCAGACATAATCATCTATTTTCAAAATATTATGAGGTTTATTGATAATGCCATTTTTTTATTTAAAAAGCAAGCAGAAGGACCATCTGATGGTGAGTGTTTGCCTTGGACCATGGACATCCACAATATTAGGTTGAGGTGTCTGAGGTGTCTTGAGGGTGGAAGTGTCTGTATACACGACGCTTAAAAGCTCCCAAATCGTAGCACCTAAGGAAAACCAGAGCGGGAAGGTCATTCTACATCTTCTTTTTTACCTCATACACGTTAGATATAAACTATGCATCCACGCGGTGTGGATATTATTTAGATACATATGTGGGTGCGAGGTGCGATGGAAAAAAGATGATGGTGGCACCAAATCGAATATTTCCTTTAAACATTCCACGTTGTGTTTTTCTAAATAAAAAAATGAAATCTATATACATTTTTCTAACAATAACCCAGGGAATTGAACATGTTTCAAGTACTGAATATAAACTGTGTTGTGTTTAGTTTCATCTGAACGGTTTGCGCAACTTTGACCAGCTTGTCGACTGGCTCAAGGCAGCGGATTCCGGAGTATAGTAAATGTAATACTCGCTTAGGTAATTTAAAACATCCTTTTAGTTTGAGTAGTATGTAATTTAAGATTTGTAACCAAAAAACAATTAAGCAAAAAAAGGATACGAGACCGAGTGTCTGTAGAGTTTCAGTATTTAATAAAAAAAAAATAAAAAAAAACAATAACCCAAAGTACCAAATATAATCCAAACATGTTATGATTAATTTACCTATTGCATATCTTTAAGCTCAGCGATAGTGAAATCATAGAGAAAGAAATATAAACAATTGTAACGCAGGGATTTATTTTCTAAGGTTTAAAGTAGTACCTACTAAATTGTACTGTTAAATTTTTAATGCAGATTTCAATACAAATTGCAGATTAGAGTTAATTTGGATTTTCATAATCTAATTAATTTTATTCCTTCCAATTAATATTTAGATAAAGAGATCGGAGTAATAGTCAAATTAAGATAAAATATGTAGTTGTCGAAATTAAAAAAAAGTGTATACCAAACAAATTCGATAGTTCTTTTCAATATTAGTGTTGCAAAATATTTTGCAGATACATTAACATTTAAATTTATAATGGAATGATTTTGAAGTACAATATAATATTTATTTTTTTATTTTTTTGTGTTTTAATACAACCTTTTTAATTTTTGTTAGTTCAATTTTGTTTGAATTACTTTAGAATTAAATGATTTAACAATATAATTTTAAATTTCCTTTGAAAGGATGTTTCATCATTTATGGTACGATAATTTCTTAACGACTTTAAATGACATCGTAATAAAGTAATTGTTTTAATCTTATTACTTACGCTTACAAGACATTAGTAGACTGAGTTATTATAAAGAATAGTAATTATTATGTAGTATTGTATATAAGCCGTAAAGTATTTTGAATATCATCAGTTCCAAAGTAAGATAACTTAAGTTAACTTTAAAGTTTTCTAAGCTTTTTATCGTAATATAAAATTAGCAGTCTAACTCAAGGTAAATAATGTACATAATTTATATAATTTTTAATTAGCTTTACGCTTTTTCACGAAGCACGCTGGTCAGAGTGTCAAAATATTCGCTTTTCGCCCGAAAACGGGATATTTTTTGCGTGTAGAGCGGCGGAAAAAGCGTGACTTTGCGCATCACGCTTTTTTTTAGGTACCAGAGCGAAGACATGAAAATAAATATATTTATTCAACCAAAACAAACAAGCCCATAACCGCTTTGACAGTCAGATGCTGTCCAACTAGCCCACGACCCCAAAATAAATATTTTTAATTTATAAAAATTGTACCATAAATATCAACGAATGTAAAACTAATATCTATATTGGCTAAAACAAACGTCTTTAAATAATATTTTGTTCTTTCAGATGTTTCTACTAGGAATTCTTTGTTTGGTCGCATCCACATCTGCCTTACCAGCATTAGAGCTTCCCAGTCCTCCAGAAGCTCTTACACTCTTTGTCTCAAGAACGGATTTAGAAACAATCGTACCAGATGACAAGAAGCCTGAAGTAAGCACCAATGACGAAAAAGTTGAACCTAGTGAAATATCAAAAGATCAGCCAATAGACCAAAGTAATCGCGAAAATGGGGAAGAGCAAGAAAAAACAATTGAAGAAGAAAAAAGAATAATTATTCTGCCAGCAATTCCAAGTCCACCAGAACTGCCGCCTCTAGAGGAGTCTATGTTTGCGTCTCTTTTGAAAGCAGAGAAATCGGAAGATCTTGAAGACGGCTCGGGAAATGCAAAACCTTATATCTTAAAGTGGAAGCTTCCCAACATAAGGTTCCCAGGACGCGATATCCTTGAGGATGTATTCGGACCTCATCTAGTATTAAAGGTCTCTAAAGACTAGACTCGTTAACTTTATTTGTACATATATTTGTAGCTAATTTATTATAATACGTAATAAAATTATTTATTATGCTATATCTTGTTTATTTTATATATTTTATAATGTTGCCTCTATCTAATAATCTGCTAATAGGTCTGACCTATTCATTGTTACGAAGATAATATATCAGTTACAGTAAAATTAATTTTAAAAATAACATAAAATATATACTAACGTAACATACATAAGCAACATAAAATATTTGATAAATGCTACTGTTCTTAATTTGTACCTTGACATTGAAAAAAAATATAATAAAACATCCATACTGTCCATAATAATATTGTTAACGCGAAAGTCTGTCAGTTGGTCTGTTCTTTTATTTGTTACGCTTTCACAGCTGACCCGATTTGAACGTGATTCTAGAATAATTGAAAGTCCAGAATTCGAGAATAATTGAAGATTCGAATGAAATTGAAGACAGACAAAGCTACTGTCTTCAAAAACCTACCTCTAAAGGGATGAAATAGGAGATGAGTCTGTATGAAAAATCTAAATTAACTGAACGATTTGATGAATTTTCAAGAACATATATAGATTAGATATAAGAGTTGCAACCCGAAAAAACGAATCCGGTAATACGGCGGATCCAGCGTCAAGAAACGTTCACTGGATCCGGTACCAATGTTTAGCAAAATAATTGAGTTATTTCATGTATCAACCCATGAGTAGGCATTTAGTACGCAGGCAGTTGTAATTTTTATAAGTTGTAATTTTTATAAGCTTTTATAAAGCTACGGGATTCGCAACGGAATATGAGCGCTCGCAAAATAGAACGTATGCTTTCTTAGGTGTACAGTATGAAAGGTGTAACTACTTTAGCTTTATACTTGATTTTTTTTTACAATTTTGATAAAGATTTGACTGTTATGTGACAACTATCGAATTGTAATTTTATTCTGGATATTAGATTAGTACACGTACAATTAGTACGATATAAATAGAGTGAAGGCAAATACAATATATTACATTTTTTACATTATACGTTTTCCTGACCTGCTGGGGCTAATACTTAAGTTCTTGATATTTTACAGAAAGTTTAGACCAAAACAACAAGCTGACCAAATCAATGTAAGTGAAATAGTACTTGTTCGTGATTTTACTTTAGGGACGCATGATGTATGTATGTACAGGGCACATTCAAGGTCAACGTTTTTCATCCGTTGCGATGTGTATTTTTACTAACTATTATAAATGATTGACTTTCAGTTTATTTTGAGCCGAAAAGCGAAAATAATCCTCTTTTCATTAATCCGACCTATGCGGTCGGATCCGGCCAGATCGATGGAAATCGGATCAGAACCGGCCGGACTGAAAATGACGCCAGATTATAATCCCCAATTAAGTAGCAAGATTATCATTTATTTGAAAAAAAGAGCTGAAATAGGGAGCGATAATTTTGAAATAAAACTATTTTTAACCATATATTAGTTGTAATGATAAAAATATACACAATATTTTTGGTATTCAAAAATGTTTCGTATCATGTTACGAACACTTTACAGTCCGTGTTCACTCGCGGGTACACTGAGATGGCATTCGTCTGTCAGTTAATACAATACTTATAGTATTTTGATTGCTTCGCGTACTGCCCTGGATTCTTACAAAATGAGCTGACTGCATCTTGCCCTCTAGTGTGGTTAGATTGAGACTTCAAATGCCTGTGACCGCGGACTATTGTAAACTGTTCGAAACGTTGGATTTTTCAAAATAGTATTTTCGAATATTAAAAATATGCGCGATTAATCTAGAAAATTTCTAGAACCATTTAATGGTTTATTTTAAAACAAACGATCTTGTTATGTTGACAATACTAGTTCAGGTGAACAAATTTGCCATTTAATTTACTTAATATCTGTTTTTTTCAGTAGCCAGTATCAGTCAGTAAGTATATATAATAATTTTATATTTACTTATTGACTGATACTGGCTAACAAATAATATAAGAACTATGTGAAACATGTACATGTATAATAAAAAACTTGATATCAAAAATCACACACTTCTTAATTTTACTTTGTTGATAATACAATACTGAGTTTCTAAATTCAAAAAGCTACTCATATTGAAAACGTACCTAAATAAATCCTCGACACAGACGTCGCTTCATAAATTTTTATGTGTAGGTACAATGTAGATAATATATTACTAGAGCTCGCATTGACCGTAAATTGGTAATCAGTATGAATAAGTCAAGAATTAACTTAGCGAAGGTTTTATATATCACGCCTTTTCCCGTTTACCTTTTGCGGGATAGGCACAGAGAACGTAGTATTAACAACGAAGTCCGCTTTCCACTTTTCATCAGAATGCGAAACATTGTGTGCTGAGTGGCGGAACTTAAAGCTGTGCTTTGGCTTACCAGAGAGGAAACACGAACATAATTTGAATATAATAATTGCATATTTTCAGTAATTAATATTATAATTTATCTTGAAATGTTTAATTTGTTGTAAAAAATAGACATTGTAAGTATTTTCGCATCATACCTTTAGTATACCTATATAGGTTTCATTATTTTTTATGATTTTCGAATAATGTAGGTATATACTATTTTTGACCATACATTCTCAGTCCTCATATTTACTTGTTTAATACTATCAAGTCTGTTCATTAACAAAGCTGACTTTTACGTTATACGAAAAGAACACAACGAATCTAAAGATTTCTACTATTTTTGACTGAAATTTCTAAATACAAAAAACTGACTTTGCTTTAAATTCAAGCCTAACTTTAGCTTTGGATCACATCCTTCTCAAAGATTAAAAATATGTATGTTATGGAATAACATTAACTACGTTTATAAAACAACAATTCACAATAACATAACATATTTTAACTTTTATTAAAAATAAATTTGTAGTTTTGCAGAAAAGCAATACATAGTATCAAAATATCTAATAAATGTTTAATATGTAACATACATGTGTATGTATGTATGTGTTGCTTCTCTTAACACAATATTAAAATTACACAATTAGAATGTAAAATTATAAAATAACAATTAAAAATTTGTCGTAAGGCCGACGAATTTGTTTGTAAGACCGTCGAATTTGTTTCTAAGGCCGTTGTAACGCAGTAGGATAGGGTAGGATAACACGATGGTCCTAAGTTCGATTTCCACTTGAGGAAATTATTATTTATTTTCTTATTAACATAACTTAACGCCGCACCTACGCCACTAAACACACAATGTCTCGATGTCTGGCGCAAAGTGGGAAACACTACGTAGTGTCTTGACACTAGGTTCTGTCTGACTACCCTGCAGTGAGGTAAGAAGCGTGCAGTTGGTTTTTAGGAAGAAAAAATACCTGATCAATTTAACACACTAGAAGTGTGAAATTTTGTACGGTTTTTTTAAATATTTCAAAAAATGTTCGTTCACTTATGCAAATGAAGATATGCTTATGAGTGTGAAAACTGAACGCAAAGACTAAATATTATTAAGTAATTATATAAAACCGTATGAAAAAAAGCCCTAATATATTTAATAACACTCTGCGAATATCTTATAAAGTAGACGACATATAGTGAAGTGAATAGTAGTGAAAATTAAATACTGTTTTAAGAAAATATATTGAAGAACAATATTCTCTACAGAAAAAAATAAATTATATATGGAAATTCTTAATCTTTATTATTCTATTATCTCTTAGCCCTTATGTTTCTATGTTTCCACTTTGATAGAATCAAATCTTATATATATAAGACGTAGAAAACATACTTAAAAATAAACACTTAAGTACAAAAGTCTTTGAAAAATGTAGGCAATTATAATATTTATTTTTCATAATTTCTATGTATGAATAATATTTTATTTAAACGTTACATAATCATATTTACTTTATCGATATTTAAAAAAATATATTTTCACTGAAACTATTACCTACTAACATTTTTAGTACGATCATTTGTTAACGACCTGAAATGACACTGTGCTAAGCTGATTCTCACAATTCCATTGCAAAACACGCAAAGAATTAGTATTGGTAATGAAATATCATTATAATGAATTATAGTATATAAAACGTTGAATATTTTTAATTTTATCAGTTACAAAAGAGAAGTGCTAGAGGAAGTATCACTCAGATATAATTGAAGAAATTTGTTTTTCGACAAACTTGGAAATCATTTTACAAGGTAAATATATATAAATATCGTTAAGACATAATTCTAAATGCTTAAGAATAAAATATCTAATTATAACTACATGCTTATATAGTTTTATGTTTATATGTTTATATTATAGTACCTTACAGTTAAACTTTTTGATAATTTTAAATACGTATACTCATGTGGAAATTTTATGGTATTTTTCAGATGTTTCTTCTGGTACTGCTTGGCTTGGCTACAACTTCATTTGCCTTACCAGCACTGGAGCTGCCGACTCGTCCTGAAGCTCTTGTAATTACTCCTTCTGAAGCGGAGTTAGATAGAAACATACCAAATAATGAGAACCCTTTTATTAACAATAACGAACAAAATATCGAAATAGTAGTAAGACGGCCTATTAGAGACGAAATAAATGAAGAAGAAAGAAGATTATTTGAAGAAGAAAGAAGAATAATTGAAGAAGAAAAGAGAATAATTGAAGAAGAAAAAAGAATGCTCGACGAAAAAAGAATGATCGAAGAAGAAACAAGCAAAATAATTGCAGAAGAAAAAAGAATAATTGAAGAAGAAGAACAAATGATAATTGCTGAGGAAGAAAAAAGGTTGATTGAACAAGAAACAAGATTAAACGAAGAGGAAAGAAAAATAATGGAAGAAGAAGTAGAAAGAAAAATAATGGAAGAAGAAGTAGAAAGAAAAATTGTATTGCCAGCTCTACCAAGCCCTCCAGAACTGCCACCTCTAGATGAATCTATGTTTGCAAGCTTCTTGCAAGCTGAAAAAGACTCTCAAGATCCTTCCAAAGATGCAAAGCCATTTATTTTTATGTGGAAGCTTCCGAGAATAAGGTTCCCAGGACGTTACATTGTTGATAACATATTCGGACCTCACATAACTTTGGGCGTCTAATTTTAAGTGTACGTATAGTATGTATAATAATACTCGAGTCTTGTGACTAATTTATTCTTAATAAAAATATTTATTATATTATTTTTTGTTTGACTTTCGAAATCAACATTTTGACTAAAATAAATATTTAAAGAACTAAAAACCCTATGTTAAAAAATAAAAAAAATAGTAAGTTTTATATTAAAGATTGTGATCGAGATATATAAAATGAAAATTTTAAACGATATCACGAAATAACTAAAATTTAGTTTTTTTTAAAAAAAAGCAAATGGAAACAGATCATATATTCCTAATTATTAAAATTGTTACGATAACCTAACCAAAATGTATAAAATAATATATTTCTATATTATTTTTCATTCACTATAAGTCTTAACTTCTCTATATCAATCATCAAAATAATTCTATATAGACCAGGGAATTTAGAAGATTTTCAAGAGAGAAAAAGTGTTAGAGAGAAGTTGTAATAAAGCGTATAAGAATTTCGACGCAGCGGCTAGTAGAACGCATGGCTCAGTGGTGAGAGCGCCTGAACGGTATTCAGGAGGCGCGGGTTCGAATCCCGCTGCGTTCAAATTTTTATACGTTTCTTTAAATGTCTTTTTCAATTTTCCTAAGTGTGGAATAACACTTTAAAAATGTTTAAAAAGTGTTTAATAAAAAGCATCTCTCTTGCCAAACGATTGTTCGTAGAATAATCTTTGGGTAGCAGAAATTTGTAAAAATCTCTCTACAGAGATGCTAACAACAAAAATAAGTTGTAATAAAGCGTATAAGAATTTCGACGCAGCGGCTAGTAGAACGCATGGCTCAGTGGTGAGAGCGCCTGAACGGTATTCAGGAGGCGCGGGTTCGAATCCCGCTGCGTTCAAATTTTTATACGTTTTGTTTAAATGTCTTTTTCAATTTTCCTAAGTGTGGAATAACACTTTAAAAATGTTTAAAAGTATTTAATAAATAGCATTCTCTCTTGCCAAATGATTGTTCGTAGAATAATCTTTGGGCAGCAGAAATTTGTAAAAATCTCTCTACAGAGATGCTAACAACATAAATAAGTTGTAATAAAGCGTATAAGAATTTCGACGCAGCGGCTAGTAGAACGCATGGCTCAGTGGTGAGAGCGCCTGAACGGTATTCAGGAGGCGCGGGTTCGAATCCCGCTGCGTTCAAATTTTTATACGTTTTCTTTAAATGTCTTTTTCAATTTTCCTAAGTGTGGAATAACACTTTAAAAATGTTTAAAAGATTACTTTGAGTCCTAACATATAATACACTTTAAATGGGTGAAATTATAAATGTATCAGAAAAAACTTGGTTAAGACATTCCGTTCTTCATTTTCTATAGAATTCAAAGCCGCGTTTTGCCTCACTAAAACTGGAAAATGAAAATAATTTCAGTTATACTCATTCCATCGATTGGAAATCGAACCAACCACTTACCTATCTTGAAGATAGGACTACTTCGCGAATTGGCGTATTGAGTACTTGAACCGAAACCGTTTTTATGTTATTATTTTTAATACAGTTACACAGTTAGTGATACGTTAACATTAGTACTTCATTGGCAAACCTGAATAATTGGTATTGTTTTAACTATAAATTGAAATTTTAAAATTCTACCAATCGTTTGTATTTCACAATGTAGAGAGTAAAATAAACAAGTCTGATATTGGTCAGACAATTTAAGCTTCAATTATTGAATAAAGGTTACATTCATCAAAAGGCCGCAGCTGTTCCGCTTTGGCGGAACATTATTGCTGACGACCAATAAATCATTTTGGTGACAATACGGTAGTTGACATAAATCACATTTTTGTATGTATTGACGAAAGAAAAAAGGTTATCGTAGCGCATTGAAATTATATTTGACTATATACGATAGTTTTGGGTTTGTTTACCGTTTCCAAAAATAAATTTCTTTCAATTTTCAAAAAATGCCAATCTCTATTTTGTAAAATTAGTTAGACGAGATCAGAGTACGTAAAGCCATTTTTTTAATAGGTTATGCATACTAAACGTCTTTAGATAGCATATATTATATACTTAAATTTCACAAGCGGATGAGTGTTCAAATCAGTCGCTGTTACAGCGTTACTAACTTTGATTTATTTTGTTAAACTACATTACTATATTAAATGTATTACTAGAGATAATATTACATATTCAATCATTTTAAAATAAAGATATTTGTTATTTAGTGATAATCATATTAAAATTTCGGCATAAACCGTCTTCTAGGACTTTACATGACAGTTTATATTCAAGTGTAAAGTCCAAGCTTATATTGTCACAAATGCAACGCCAAATTGAAGAAAGTCGACAAGAATATCAACTCTATCTATATGTTATAATGTTTGTAAATAGATAATTTATTTTGGTAATATTACAGCTGTAACGAACAATTACATGATGCAGAGACAAAGTTAAAAATCCCGAAACAATCTCCGTAAACTATGTCCTTTCAATACGTGTAATAACATTAATAGTAGGTGCAAGTGAGTGAGTGATCTCGTTCTTTTTTCAAAATCTTATACAGTGATCACAACTTATTCGTACCAATAAGCCAGTAATTAAATGACATTTTGCCAGTATTAGGCTACATCAATTGCTTCATCCGTTCAGTCACATCATGAGTAATTTGTGATACATGTGTATCACTTTTACGAATGTATTTTCAACTGCCATGCTGGCTGCGTAGGCCTATCAATAAACACTCTTTGATGAGGAGGCCTGAAGGAAGTGAGTGCTTAATCTGCCACGGCTATTCCCTGGCATGAATCGGATCACCATCGAAAGCTATGGTCAACTTCAAAAGACTATGGTGACTTTTCAGTATCGGCCGGGACGCATTGTTACCATATAGAGGGTCCACTATTATATATTTAATTTAAGAGTTATTATATTTAAGAGTTTCCTCTGATTGATATTTAAAATTGCATATTCAAAACCTAGACAAGCTTGTTTTTTTTTTGATAAATTAGTATGATATTGACGCACAAATCGTAATATTGTACCGTAATTGTGTTTTAGGAAGACATTTTTTTAATAAATGAAGTCATTAACTAATGAGCCTCATTGCAAAATAATTTGCTATATAAGGCTATTTGCGTAAAGTAATAAGCACAGTCACTTTTATACAATCGTACAGTATTAAGGTACTAACAATATCTAAACAAACAATCATCATGAAAATGGTAAGATTTTTTTTATTATTGAATAAAATTCTAGTGTAATATTTGGCAATATATCTTGGATATTTTTATATTGGTATGTGTTATTAACTTTGTGCAATTTTTACAGCTCGTGGTTTTCGTTGGCCTACTGGCTGTGGCCGCCGCTGCCCCAAGTGTAGATCCAGAAGTCGCTGCCCGACGAGCGCTCCCCGCCTTAGAACACGAGGAGGTACATGACGAGTTCGGACAATACGCTCTCCGCTACGTGACGGCTGAAGGCACAGTCGTGTCCGAGCGAGGTCGCCTCGTACCTGCAGCGGACGGCTCTGGATACGTTATGATTGTAGAGGGAGAAGTCTCTTACGTCGGCGATGATGGGAAGACCTACGTTACCAAATATACTGCTGGTCTCGACGGCACTAAGGTCGAAGGCAACCACTTGCCAAAGGCCCCTGAACCTGTAGCGGCTTAGTTTCCAGTGGCGCATACGATTAAAAGCATATTTAAACTTATATCGCCTTGTGATTGATAACCCTCTTGTGTACTAAAATATTATTTTTGTAATTGGCAAAAAATATATATCTAACAGTAACCTTGAATAATAATAAACATTTAAAATCTCTAACGTAAGTTGTATTTTAACAGAGTAAATAAAAAGAAGTCTCGACTGTACTAAGGTTGAAGACAACCATCTGCCAAAGTCTCCTGAACCTGTAGGGGTTTGGTTTCCAGTGACACTTAAAATAATAATAATCTATCTAAACTGATTTTAAACTGATATTGCCTTAAAATTTTTAAAATACACCCACCCCACAGACAGCACCCCACACATCAGTTATGTAAATGCAGGCATATTATGAAAGTAACATAAGAATTTGGAGCTGTACAAAAAACAGATTATCAAGGTGATCAATTTCCAACGTTTCAATCTTACTAAATAACAGATAACGTATTTTGAAGGTTCATAGTACGGTAAGTACCTTTTTAACATATCAAAAAAATTAAGTATACAAAATTAAAGATTATAAACTAAGAACACATAGCACAGATGGTGCTTATGAAATAAATGGTATCGAAATGAATTACTCGGTAAACGGCGCATCTTGACACCAATAAGTACGAATTCTGGTACGACTATGATAGAAAAAATACAATGGTGCAAACAATGTACCATATGTATTAAGCAGGGAGAACTAAAAGTCAGTAAATATGGAACTCAACGCCGCACTCTGGACCAGAAAAATACTTCATGAAAGGAATTAAGCTCACTATCGTGTATAAACTTATTTACTTCAGAACCACACCATTACGTCGTCTATTTGACAGTATATTTTCTCCATAGATCTCACTAACTGCGACTTCCTTTGGTGTCTTTTCAATCTTGAAGAAACTAATGAGGGTAAGAAAAGATAGGTAAAGTGCGAGTTGTACTTTAGTACGATTGGTTTTATATGTTTATGATTGTAAATTTCTATATTAACCAGAGGCGGTTGGGACGCAGTGGGTCAACGTGTTATGAGTTTGAATTCCGCTCGTGGAACTTGATTAAATTTAGTTATTTTTATTTCTTTGCTCTAATATCAGACAAATTGCGTCGTTAACTTTCGCCACCTGACACTCGATAAAAGTGAAAAACGGTGTATTCTAACGCTATGTTCCTTCTTTCATTATCCTGTTATGCAAAAATATTATATCTCTGTGTCTGTATATTATAGCTCTGTTATAAAATATATTTAAACTAACTATTTGTTTATCTCGTCAGAAAACGCTGTGTTAGGTTCCAATCAACCGTTCTTTTCTATGTTCCATATATGTTTAATAAATAAAATTCGGGTTTGAGAATCATAATTCAATGAACAATTTTATATTATATACTTTATTAATAAAAGTAAAATTCTATCGACACCTCTAAAGTAACCCTAGAAAGTAACAAAAGAGTCTAGTTCATTAACTAATGGACACATTCGTCGTTGAGAACAAGACTGAATGACAACCATTATCTAATGCTTACTTCTGAATTGATGCGCTACGCAATATATAAATTTAGTAGGTATTTATTTTATGTTTATTATTAGGTGCTTATGTATATTTAGTAAACATTTTACTTTACTTGATCAGATTAGGAAACGCGGCGTTTAGTTCCGCCCTAGGAAAGTGTCTTGAATAGATAATTAAGTAGAAAAGAACACAGTAACTGTAACCTATCATGAAAATTTTATAATTTGTTCAACAAAAGTTAAAACATTCCAAAAATATTTTAAATATATATTGCTAATTTCAATTTCATTAATTATGTACAATTAATGTTCTTACAAAGTAATAATCAAGTTTTGAAGCGAATTTAAATTTTCAATAAGGACGGAAATAATGATGAAATAAATATTAATTTCCTAATTAATTAATTAATATTCAATTAAATTTTAATAATCTTAAGAATTTACATAAAGTTATGGATTTCTTAATTTTGACATCACGCTGTATCCCGCACACAGCAGGCAGAGGCAACCTAGTGTTAAGACACTCCGTTCCCAACTTTCCGCCGAATTCGGAGGCTTGCGTGTTAAGTGGCGGCTTAACGCCGCGCTTTACCTCGACACCAGAGCGAAGAAAATGGAAATATAATTTCCACTCCTCGAGTGGGAATCGAACCCACAACCAGTCGTTTACAGTCACACGCTTGTGCCACTGGGCCACGACTGGCCACGATAGATAGATTTCTTAATCTTTTCTTAATTTTGACATCAAAATGTTGTTATATATTAAAGAACATTGAAAGGAAATGTTACCGATCTATTTTGTACTCCTAAGGTTTCGCACATTGTAGTTTATGTGGAAGCTTAATTTAAGTTATCATCACATAAAATAAGCACGTTGGTTTAATATATAATTTCCAATTATGGAAGAAAAATTATAATTATAATTATTTTATTTCCTCGTTGTGGTAAGACAAAGCTGGATATTGAGTTCCTTTACTCAACATCATATATGTCGAATTCGAGCGGAAAGTGAAGAAAGGTGTGTATTGAACAATAGGATTATTTAGCTTTTCTGCTAAAAGGAAAAAAAGGCTGCAGCTATTTTTTGATTAATATATATACATATATACATAAAAATAAAATACACAACATATCTTCATATAGCACATTACACAGTCTAGCAGTAACCTATAACGTCCGGACGTGACGGATCGGTCAAGTCACTCGTAGGTAATTAGTGTAGAGGAGAGCTGACACGCTCACTGATGCTTACGAATATGTATACTGTATACGACACATATTACAACGTATAATGAGTTTAGCTTAGATATTTTACTTTATTTTATAATGAGAATGTGTTATTATTGAAAAGATACTGAAAAGATAAGTCTTCCTTTTTTAAATAGATCTAATGTAACGAAAAGTCCAAGAGCGTTCCATATCACAATTCAAAAAAAATGTGTGTTAAAGGTTATTACCTAATTAATGAGTTTTTGAATGATAACACGCCTTAGGAATCAAATGCTCGCTCTAGTCTATTTCAAAGGTGTCACTGTCAATATATAATTATATATATAATATCTGTAAATGCTTGACTTAAAAAAAAGGCCCGCTGAGGCATTAACTTTAGTGAACCGGTGGTAAATTGTTTGACGTTTAAAAAATGAAGCATGTAGCTTCTTATTTAGAATAAAATTATTTTACTTTGACTTTGATGATCCGTCACTTAATTCTTCAATTCATTATCCGCAAGTTACAAGTGGTCTTACAGAATCTAGTGTAAAATCACTCCGTTCCCCACATTGCGCCCGGAATTTATCGTACACGGCACTTTGTTGTAAGACAAAGTAGGTACATTAAGACATACCATTTAAAAAAATAAACAAAGTCATTGATCTGAGCAGAAATCGATCCTATAACATACGTATTTACAGTCACACACTGTCTTACAACGCCATGATGATCTTTTTATTTACTTTTTATTACCTAACGGTAGCACCTGTAAAAAGTTTGCAAGTTAATTAATGATATTTGAAAAAGTACTATGCCTTACATTGAAATTAAACTATAGTACAATTAGTAGCCGCGACTTACTAACGAAAACATAATATATATTTAATATAATTTGTCATTTATATAGTATATTATACAATTTCTAATTATATAATAAATTATAAGTAAGCTTATTAGCTCTGAAAGCTGTCGGCTTAAAACCGCCGGCGGAGTAATTTATTTATAAGCTCAATCATTTTATATTAAACAATTTGCGATGTCCTTTGTTTTATTTCAAGGTCCTTATTTTCACAATTAGTCAAGTGGGAGAATCTAAACTATTTGTTCTAAGAAAACTTTTCCTAATTTGGGTATTGTAAAAACTTTATATTTATGTACTGTACCGGGCGTGAGCGGATTGTTTTTTCAACTTACATATTACATTTTTAAATAATAATATTGATGCTATCATGGCGCGTTATGGCATCGTTTGTAAACGCAATATTTGTGAGTTCGAATTCCGTTCGGGGAAATCATAATATTCAAATTCAAAAATGTTCTTGATAAAGAATCATAATAATTAATTTACTCCAACTAAAAATGCTTTATAAAACATTTACAAAAATATATATACATAAGTAGCCAAGTCTAAGCTCTCAATGAGATACGAGGTCCATAAACGTCATTAATAATGTAACCGCCTGGGAAAATTATTTGGGGAGCTTCCATTTTATAGTATGAGGCTTGCCTAAAGATTCCAAGACTGATGCGTGTAGAGGAGGCAGCTCTGGTGGGCTCGGTATTGCTGGGAGAACTATAATACGATGTTCTTTTTCTTCATCTGAACTGTTTTCATCATATTTAGGATGAGTAATTACTTCCGGATGAACGTTTTGTTCAGCATTAGTATCGATGTTTGGGAGGTTTGTATGTAATTCCATTTCCGGAATCGCGATGACTAGGATTTCCGGGGATGTTGTGTACTCTGAAGTGGGCATTGCGATAGTGGATGCAATTAAACAGAGCACTCCAAGCAAAAACATCTGAAACGATATAAAAATATGAAGATTATGATTTGTAACATCATGTACATTATTTGCCGTTAATTTAAAATATCTTAAGGTTTCTCTATGTATGTATAAGCTTTTCCAATAAGCAGCCTCACGCGTTTTCCCACAAACCAAGGCAGTCAATGAGAACTTTAAGTCAGATTTAAGGCAGTCAACGAGAATGGGTACTCCACCCATTTTCGTCGAACCGCCCGAAATCGAGACAATGCGAGTTGAGTGTCAAAATTCAACATCACGAAATTGTCTTAGCTACCAGAATAAAGAAATAAAAATATTTATAATATAATCATTGTCTCTAGTGGGAATCGAACCCACAACTAATCGTTATATATTTAAAATATTTGAATGAGTACCAAATTTCCTATTTGTATGAAATATGTGAAAACACAAACCTTGTATTTGGTTAAACAGTACTTAACTTAAACTGGCTTATTTTAGAACTGATATTATCGAAAATATTCTTAGATACTGATATTTACGAAAATATTTTTATATACTTGACTAATATAATATTGTATATATATATAAATATATACAATATTATATTAGTCAACTAAGTATTTAATTAAGTAATCCTTAATGATTAGAATACAAAATTTATTGTACAATAATACTGTAGATTTTTTACTAATTACAGAAAGATTAAATAATTACCTAACGTTGAAATTTCTACAGAACGTAAATTATATGTAGTTAATGTATGTTTTAGTTTCTTTTTTTGTCACATTAATTTGTATAATAATTTTTGAAATCCATTTTTTACTTAAATAATTTCTTTTGCAAAATTTCACATACAATGATATATTGCTGTAAGAGGATTCATGTATCTGAAAAAAAATGTTTCAGTTATTCGATATGAAGGGAAAAATTAGATAAATATCTTGTGGTTATAAAAGATTAAATTTTTGAACCATTGCCCATTTTTATTTATTTAATAGACACTGTTTTATTATTTGGCCAGGAATAACGCCACTATCAAAATAACTGGACTAAAAATGGACTGATTCTATTATATACTTTGATGTTTAAAAATAGGCTTTAGGAAATTTGACATTTCAAATGCCTTGCAGAGAGACACAGTCGCCTATCAGCGTAATGATGAAGATTAAAATTGATATAATTAGGATATTCCTGTTTTCATACAGGCTTCTTCAATCAAAAATAATTTCGAAATTCAAGTCGCTTGTACACCAATCAAAATTCCATATTTTTAGCTTCACGCTGTATCCCGCACACGGCAGGATAGGCAGAGGGAGCCTATTTTTAAGACACTCCGTTCCCGACTGTCCTGAATTCGGAGGCATTGCGTGTTATGTGGGGAAAATTAACGTCGCGCTTTGCCTCGACACCAGTGCGAAGAAAATATGAAATATTACCTCTTAAATACTCTTGAATGGAAATCAAATCCACAACCAGTAGTTCACAGACACACGTTTGTGCCACTGCGCCACGACTAGCAAAAATTTTTGTATAATTTGTTTTTTTTCTTTATTATTCGGGTTGCCTGGAAGAGATCACCTGTGGTGAGAAGGCCACCTTCACACCAAAATAGCATTTGCATTTTTGTTCTTATTATTTTAATCCGGTTTGTGTAAATTTAAATACTTTAAATAAAATACATAAAAATAAAAAGATCTTAACATTAGATATATAATGAAACTCTGATAAATGCAGGAGTTCTATAAACGTGATTAAAACGTATTAAAATCTTCTAATTAAGTTTGTTTTAGAAGGTAATATTTATAATGAAGTAATTATAAAATCTAATTATGTACTATACCAAACCTAAACTTCAGCAAAACCTTTTAAGTACTTAAAATTAATGGGATATTTTAAATGTAAGTATTATAAAATACCAGCTTCACACTTTGTTTCGAATAGCATGAAGTCATTGAGAACTTAGTGTCAAGACACTCCGTTCTACACTAGTAAGTATTATATATTTTTCTTTTTTTTTAGCTACACGCTGAGGGAATCTAGTGTTAAGACACTCCGTTCCCCACGCACCGCCGAATTTGGCGGCATTGCATGTTAAGTGGCGGAACTAACTGGCGTTGCGCTTTGCCTCGACACCAGAGCGAAGAAAATGGAAATATTAAACATTTCCACCCCTCGAGTGGGAATAGAACCCACAACCTGTCATTTACAGTCACACGCTTGTGCCACTGCGCCACGACTGGCCCCAGTATTATATATTACTTTAAATTGATTAGAATTTTAACTCAAGATTAATGTAAGTTTATTATTTCTGTTTATTAACAAAAATAATACACTTACATTAATAAAAGTACTTAATGATTTTTGTGACTAGCACATGCTATGCTATGTAGACCACATGCTATGTCTACCCTTTTTTGAGAATGTACTTCCATATAAACTGAATATCTTCGAAAGATGTGCGGAGTCAGCTTAGCTGACCGAATCCGCAATGAAGAGATACACAGAATGGCAGGTATTAGCGAGAACGTCATAGTAAGAATGAAGAAGGGCGTGCTCAGGTGGTTTGGGCACGTCGAGAGGATGAGTGATGGAAGAATGGTAAGAAAGATTTATGAAGCAAAGGTGAGTGGTAAGCGAGGCAGGGGGAGACCTCGGTTGACCTTCGAAAACACAGTATCGATGATACTGGAGGAAGGTCACGTAAAAAGCATGAGGACCCCCCGGAGGGCGTGTATGAAGAGGTTGATGACTGTGGACGAGGCGAAAGAAGTATGCAGGGACCGTAGCGTTTGGCGCTCCGATCTCTCTGACTACCCCGCAAGGGATACAGCGTGAAGCTAAAAAAAAAACAACATTACTACATAAACTCACATGGAGTTCGTTAAGAACGTGTTTACATAACATATTGGGATTTTATTAGCCGCGAACCATTTCAAATGCATTATGGGAGCAGAGAAAACAGACGCCTATAGACAAAGAGGTCCGTGGAGATAA
This sequence comes from Dryas iulia moderata, assembly GCA_019049465.1. NCBI lineage: Eukaryota > Metazoa > Arthropoda > Insecta > Lepidoptera > Nymphalidae > Dryas > Dryas iulia. Next base: position 583,284 of record CM032427.1, read on the forward strand.
AAAAGAAATGGCACTGGATTGGACAAGTGTTAAAAAGACCATACAATCACATTTCTAAACAAAGCCTTTGGTGGCGGACAAATGGTAGGAGAAAACCTGACGATGAAGACGATCTGTCGAGAAGGAGGCATCTTCATTTGGTCTGGGCTGGCAAGATCTGGAGGCTGTCGCCCAAAATCGAGAGCAGTAGAAGTTTCTTCTATGAACCCTATGTCTCTAATGAGGAATAAAAGGATTACATCATAATCATCATCAAACTTTTAATAGAATTATGAGCGGAATTTGGAAAATCTAGATTTACTAAATCTGAATCTAGATAGATACGATAGCAGTCATTACTGAATTTATAATAAAAATGTTCATATTCAGTAATGATCTTAAAATGTATTTGAATAAAAGAGGATATAATTAAAATAATACAAAAATAAAATCACATTAAGATCCTGTGAATCTTAAAATCTTAGTTTTTAGCGAAAAGCAGGATATATATGAAAGAAATTGTCTGTTCCTACAGACACCTTTTGCTTTTTGCTTTTGTCTCTCATATTATTATTTCATATTTTACATTACTACCATTCACAAAAGTATATTATAAAGTTTGTCATCATTTATTTAATCCCATTTGCATGGATTTTGATTTGCTTTAAAATTAAAGAAAGTACGCATTTGTATATTGCAAATTTTAATGTGCTGGTCATTTCATGTTAAGCGGAAAAATGTAGCTTAATAGCTTTTTTAGAAATCTATTTTTTATTACTGAATTAATTTATTAATGAGCTTAATTGCATAAGAATTTAGTATAAAAGGTATTTTGAAGAAAGTAACAAGCACAGTCACATTTGTATAATTGTTGAGTATCGACGTACTAATAACATACAAAAAAACATTCATCATGAAAATGGTAAGAAATGTATATTTTTTAATGTTGAAAGACATTTTAGTGAAAATCTTAAAACTGATAGATGACTTGGATATTATTATGTTTGCAGTTATTGTGTCATTAAGGGTTATATATTTTTTACAGTTGGTGGTTTTCATTGGTCTACTGGCTATCGCCGCCGCAGCTCCAAGTGTAGACCCCGAAGTCGCCGCCCGACGAGCGCTCCCCGCCTTAGAGCACGAGGAGGTACATGACGAGTTCGGACAATACGCTCTCCGCTACGTGACGGCTGAAGGCACAGTCGTGTCCGAGCGAGGTCGCCTCGTGCCCGCAGCGGACGGCTCTGGATACGTTATGATTGTAGAGGGAGAAGTCTCTTACGTCGGCGATGACGGAAAGACCTACGTCACGAAGTACACTGCTGGTCTCGATGGCACTAAGGTCGAAGGCAACCATCTGCCAAAGGCACCTGAACCTGTAGCGGCTTAGTTTCCAGTGGCACTTAAAATAATAAAAAGCTATTCAAACCGATATTGTCTTAGAATTGATATTCCTAACTCTTTTTGTCTGACATACTTTTATATACAAGTAAAGATTGAAATTACAGCCTCCAACTGAAATAAAAATATAAAACTGCTGCAGTGGTTACACTTTTATATTTTTGTTTGAGTTGGAGGCTATTAGTTTGCTTTAACCATTCATAAATTACTAGATATTAATGAATTATGTAATATCAGAGAATAACATTGTTAAATTACGTCAATTTACATTTTCATATTTTGTTTGCCAATATATTCAGTAAAATAAAACATAGAAGAAAAAAAATATATATTGTTATAAGAACATTACATTAAAGAAATTGAAGACTATGAAGTTCTAATATAGTGAGAACTCGTAGCTCTATCTATGGTCAAATAGATGGCATTTAAATGAAATTAAAATGAATAGATACTTATTTCCTTTTTTATTTTATTAATGGATATATTATAAAAATGCAATAAGCTTACTGTGTTAAGTGTAATAGCTTTTGAGCTCCGTGTTTTTACTGCTGTTTAATTTTTTTTATTTGATATTTTTTGGTTTTTATAATTATTGTTTTGTTACTTAACATCGAATTAGAGAGTGATAATTAAATAAAATTGACGTCGTCGCAAGTAAGTCGCAAACAAGTATATTATATTGACTCTTCCTATCCAAATTGCGAAGAAAAATGAAGACTAGTAACACTCATAGCGCTATCTATTGTCAAATAGACAACATTTAAATAAATTAATCCTACGACATATAATTATAGTAACTAATAGAAACGGTGCTATTTTATTTAAACATCATATCAAATTAACGTTTTGTTTGCTCCATGTTTTTTTTCCGCATAGCAGGAAGAAACATCAAGGGTAAAAGCTATTTGTAGTGTACTTTTCGCCCCATTCTGAAATATTATACTGATGGTATAATAACTCGTAGCGCCATCTATTATCAAATAGATGGCACTTTAATAAATGAATTCTACTAAGAATAATAATAACAAATAGAAACCATGAATAAAAGGTGTTATTTTAGTTTAAAAATAATAGAAATCAACTTCACCCAGTTTCTTACCCAAATGGGGAAATAAAAGTAATTTAAGTATAATCTGTCACACATACAGTCAAAGTAAAATACGCTTTACTACTAAATCATAATGGTCTCAAAATAAATAATAATAAGACTTTTATAACCGCTGTAAAGAATTTCTAAAATATTCATATAAGTCCAATATATAACATAACGATATCTTTGGACGTAAAATGGCTTCAAATTAATAAGCCTAAACATAATACGCCATTAATACTATAAATGAAAAAGTTTGGATATTTTAGATATTTATTGTTTTTTTTTAATGGAACCCACTTTGAGGTCCATGTTCTTAATATAATAATAATATAATATAATAACTTTATTGCACATAAAGATTACAGTGTTGTTGTAGTATTTATAGTACATATTATGTACAATGGCGGCCTTATCACTATAAGCGATCTCTTACAGGCAACCATTAGCGAACAACACTTCAGGTAAGCACACGCAGAGAGGTGCAATAAGTATTACAAAAATAATATAAACATAAATATAGATACATACATACAAACATACATACACACATACATACATAAATAAATAAATATATACATACATATAAATTTAAATGAACGAAAAGGATACATATAATAATTATACGGTAAACATGATATAGTATTATTATGAGTACTGTTTAAGATAGTGTTTTTTTAGCCTACGTTTAAAAATCCCTACCGAAGGTGATTGCCTTATATCACCCGGCAAGGCATTCCACAATTTTACTGCTTTGATAGTAAATGAGTCTTCATAGGATTTAGTGTGGCACAGAGGAATTTCCAGGAGATTATTCTTACGGGAACGGACGTGCTGAGAGTGTTGGGAGTTCGACCCCAAGAACTTAAATCGCTCTTTGAGGTACAAAGGAGTGACAGGATGGTAAAGGATAGTGTACAGAAGGGTGAGGGAGTGTAAGTGCCGTCGGTCCCTTACAGTTAACCATTCAAGCTGCCTACGGTACTGTGAGACGTTCTTACTGCACTTTTATTTGTTTGTTCAATGTTTTTGTTTTCATTATCTTGTTATAATTATTATTAAAATCGGGGCTGTCCTAACTTATTTTTATCCCCTTACGCCCTTGAGATTTCGCCAGTTTAGTTTGTTAGTTGAGTTTGAGTTTGACTACAGTGTAGTTTGAGTTTAGTATAAAGTCTTCAAAAACAAAATTGTGACGCAGAGGGACTGCGGCTGACTGTACTGTACTGACACATGTAGGTTAAGAGTTTTATTATCACTTGAAAGAATGATTATCTAAAATTTACACTTCTTCGTTCTGGTATAACGACAAAACGTGGGAGTGGGTTTCGGAAATTATCAAGCAGTCTTGTACTTTTAGGCGGGAAGTGAATGATGGAGTGTCTTGACACTCTGTCTTCTCTGACTATGGCGTTATGCGGGGAAAGCGTAAGCTGTAGCGCTTATTCGGTAACATCGATACATTCGACACGTAACACCCATGGGTGAGGATCATCACGACGCACAGTTTGGGAATCTATGGTTAATATTATCAGGCGTTTGTTACTTAACCTCAGATCATAGAGTGATAATAAAATAAAATTGACGGTTACAGACAAACAAGCATATTATATTGATTATTTTATTTTTGGCCAGTCGTGGCCCAGTGGCATAAGCGTGTGACTGTAAACGACTGGTTGTGGGTTCGATTCCCACTCGAGGAGTGGAAATATTTAATATTTCCATTTTCTTCGCTCTGGTGTCGAGGTAAAGCGCGGCGTTAAGTTCCGCCACTTAACACGCAATGCCTCCGAATTCGGCGGAAAGTGGGGAACGGAGTGTCTTAACACTAGGTTCCCTCTGCCTACCCTGCTGTGTGCGGGATACAGCGTGAAGCTAAAAAAAATAAAATAAAAAATAAATATAATTTTAAAGGCGCGATCCTCCGTAATATCCTTCCACGGAAAACATGTGAGTCTAACCCTATTTACATATTTAAATGTGGTCTTAAAATTATTTCCTGTCTTTATAAAATTAATATACATGCATCATGCAATCATCGTTTAAGTCAGTTTAATATTTATTTCGTATGAGTATGTATATATTGCTATATATTTTTATCGATATTTATGTTAGTTTGTATTAAATAGAAAACAGCTCTTAAACCGTTAGTTTGACGAGATCTGCAGAACAAAAAATTCCTGGGGGTTCATGAGATCATACATGTCTGTTGTACTTCAAGGTTACTGTTAGATAAGTTTAGTTCTTCTTGCCAATTATAACATAAAATAATCTATAGTATAAAATAATCTTTTACTACATAAAAGGATTATCAATCAAAAGGCAATATCAGTTTAATTATGTGTTTAATGTTAACTGCCACTGGAAACTAAGCCGCTACAGGTTCAGGGGCCTTTGGCAAATGGTTGCCTTCGACTTTAGTGCCGTCAAGTCCAGCAGTGTACTTCGTGACGTAGGTCTTCCCATCATCGCCGACGTAAGAGACTTCTCCCTCTACAATCATAACGTATCCAGAGCCGTCCGCTGCGGGCACGAGGCGACCTCGCTCGGACACGACTGTGCCTTCAGCCGTCACGTAGCGGAGAGCGTATTGTCCGAACTCGTCATGCACCTCCTCGTGCTCTAAGGCGGGGAGCGCTCGTCGGGCAGCGACCTCGGGGTCTACGCTTGGGGCGGCGGCGGCCACAGCCAGGAGACCAACGAAAACCACGAGCTGTAAAATTCAAATCAGTCTTAATAACACAGTAAACGTAAACATAAAAATATCTAAGATTGATCGTCAAGAATTTCATTAAGGCTTTCTATATTAAAATCAACATTTATGCTTACCATTTTCATGATGAATGTTTTTTTTTTTGTATATTATTATTACCTTGATACTGTACAATTGTACAAATGTGACTGTGCTTGTAACTTTCTCCAAAAACCCTTATATACTAAATTATTATGTAATTAAGCTCATTAATAAATGAATTCAGTTATAAAAAATGTATTACTAAAAAACTATTAAACTACATTTCTTCGCTTAATGTTATCATTTATTACTGCAATGTTATTAACATGAAATTAGTTGATTTCTTAAAAATGCTAGCCAATACAGTAGGAAGTACATAGAAACTAAAATAACGTAGAAATAAGTGTAAGTGCTCTCATTGTTATTTTTATTTATGTTTTTAAGATATCTGTATAAGTTTTTCAAATACAGAACAAAGCTTTTCAAAGGATACACAGAAAAAAAACAGAATATTATACATATACTAAATTGTATCTTGCTTAGCTGTCACAGTTTTCCTTTTGATATGGTTAAGCGAGGATATTAAGATATACGCGTAATAAATTACTCCGTTACACCGCATGTGTTACATAACGCTATGTGTAAAAGTAAATTTACTAGAGAAATTACTATTCTTTTTTTTTTAGCTTCGCTGTATCCCGCACACAGCAGGGTAAGCAGAGGGAACCTAGTGTTAAGACACTAGGTTCCCCACTTTCTGCCGAATTCGGAGGCTTGCGTGTTAAGTGGCGGAACTTAACGCCGCGCTTTACCTCGACACCAGAGCGAAGAAAATGGAAATATAATTTCCACTCCTCGAGTGGGAATCTAACCCACAACCAGTCATTTACAGTCACACACTTGTGCCACTGGGCCACGACTGGCCACTACACACTCTTTTAGTTGTAAAATATTGTATCTTATTTAATCTCATTTTTACAGCCCAAGTAACAATATCCGATTTTTACGCCTACATTTATTAAGTTCATTATTTATTAAACAGCCGTTTAGTTCATTCGAGTTCTATTTCTTGTTCAATATACCTCTAATTCAGTTTGTACAGTTTTTACTTTCAAAAAAAATATTTTTTTTTTTTCCTTTTCTGTTTAGTTAACATTTTTTTGCAAATAAAAGGTCATATGATGAAACCACAGAAAATAATATTAGGATTTATATCCAAAACTTTTTACATACAAAGCGATACGTTATTACTTAAATTTATAATAAGTCAGTGGCGTTCATTGAGTTCGTGATCTCACTTCATACATAATTTATAATACCCATAAAAATATAATATTTACTAGGTATAACGCAAAAATCCATTTAAGAATATATTTTTTAGTGCAGCAAAAACGGTATACTATACTATTTCTTGTTGATACTTTGCAAAGGCAGTTTCATGTTTTTTCCTACTTAGTGGAGTAGTTAGAGAGGACCTAGTGTCAAGACACTTCGTCCTCCACATTCCGAAAATTAGACATTGTATGTTGAGGTCCAGAACCGGAGCGAAGAAATGAAAATTTAGATATTATCATTCTTCAGAATGGGAATCGAACCCACAACTAAAGTGTTTACAGTTAGACGCGGTTCCATCACGCCTCATTTAGAATTTTAATTATAATCTCTTTTATGAAAGTATTAAAACTAGCAGTTAAAGCTTCAATAATACAAATTGTAGACTTTTCAAAGTCCGTTAAAAGCATTATGCTTTTAAAAGTTTCATAGTTTACTAGTCTTAAAACTGTGTGAACACCTAATAGTGTCAATTAGATACATTTGGGTTATGTCAAAATTAACATTTAGGCTATTTATTAATAAAAGTTGATTTTCACAATATATTACACAATATTAAATTATTTGAACACGCAATGCCTCCAGAATTCAGCGGAAAATGGGGAACGGTGTGTTTTAACACTAGGTTCCCTTTGCCTATCCTGCTATGTGCGGGATATAGCGTGAAGCTAAAAAAATACATTGTTTTTACAAGTTACTGCAAATTTGTATACGGTTGTTACGAGAAGTTTCTCAAAATATTAGATTAGGATTAGAAAAGGAATTAATATTGTTACATTCAAAATTCCTTAAATATTTTATACTTCATATGCTGTATCTGCTAAAATTAGAATCAATTTTTATATTACAAAATACTTACTAGTGTAGAACGGAGTGTTTTGACACTAAGTTTTCTATGCCTACCCCATTATGCGAATACAACGTGAATCTAATTTTTTATCATATTTGCTTTTTAACTACATATTATATTATTCTAAAGCCCTAAAAAGGTTTTGTTCAAGTGTAGGTTTGTTACCGTTTATAATTAGATTTTATAATTACTTCATTATATTATATTATCTTTTATAAGAAACTTAATTATAATGTTTTATTATGGTTTCATCGGCTTTATTCATCTTACGATTTTAATAGGGTATATAGGACAATAACTAATATTACGGTCTCCTTTCTTTTTTGTTTAGTAATTTGGGAAAATCTGAGAAAACGTGTATAACCAGTGACGAAACTTAATACCAAATATATAAAAATAGGAAAATATATACATATTGCATAATATCAAGAAGAAAATTATTAAAATCATTGTGCGGGTAATGGAAACCGATAGTTATTATCATCAAATCAAACATTGTACTTTATGGTGAAATGCCATAAAGTAAGACATTACTTATACATGGTTGGCAGTAATTATTTTCGAAGGTAGAAATCTATACGAAATAAAAAAATTAAGAAATTAACAGTCATGAGAATATGAGAGAAGATCAAAATATTAATATCCATACTTATATTATAAATGCGAATGTCTGTGTGTTTGTCTGTCATGCTTTCACGGCTAATCTACCGGTCCGATTTGGATGAAATTTGGAATGAAAATAGTAAATAGCTCTGTGTCTAACATAGGCTACTTATCTTTTCAAAAATCAACCTCTAAAGGGTTGAAATAGGGGATGAAAGTTTATATGGAAAATCTAAACCTCTTGATCGATTGTAATGAATTTTGGAATAGATATAGTTGATAATCCAAGATTAAACATAGGCTACTTTATTTTTTAAAAATGCGCCCCCGAGGGTTGCAATATTACGAAATAGTTCACCGAACTGGACGAATATATCTGGAAGTTCTAAATATATCTGCATCATCATCCTGATATCTTTGATCTTTGTATATTTCTATTAATATTGGCTAATTGAAGTGTAATCATATAAAACTTAGTATCGGAATTTTTGAAATATATTTGTAAGTACCCAACTATCGACTTAAAATAGTTTCATCTAATAGACCTCAGTTCGAATTATTTCGAATAGTACATTAGCGCTAGCACGGATTTCGGATGGGAATCGAACCCACTATCAAGCTTGTTTACAACCTCTCATTGTCCCATTTGCACGAAGGCAAGACAAACTCAAACTTGTTAATCAGGAAATCCTTAAATAGTAAAAAAAAGGATTTCTATATTTTAGCAAATTTCAAAACTTGTACTTTTTAATATACAATATTAAAAAACCTTATAATAGAAATAATAGAAATTTCAAAGTAACAAGTAATTACTTAATCTTCTTGTAATTAGCAAAAGACCTTTAATGTTATTGTACAACGAATTTCGTATTCTAATTACTATAAAGCAAAAAATAATAGGATTACTTAGTTAAGTACTTACCTTAATAATATACTGGCATGTATATAAATCTAGCCATATTTTTATTTATATCAGTTGCAAAGTCAATCAGCTTATGTTAAGTACTGCTCAATCAAAGACAAAGTTTGAGTTTTCACTTATTTCTTTACCATAACAAGTTTGGTGTGAAACACTCACTCAAGGTAAACATTTTAAGTATTTAAAAAAAGCTTCTATATTAAAAATTTGGATATTTTAATACTTTTGTTGTGACTATTGCTATCCAAAAGCCATACTTTTCTGGCTGGCTTAAAATTTTATTGTCAATATTTAATTTACAATTAATACTTAAACAATTTTCATATTATTGTTTCGTTTCAGATGTTTTTGCTTGGAGTGTTTTGTTTAATTGCATCCACTATCGCAATGTCCACTTCGGAGTACACAACATCTCCGGAAACCCTAGTCATCGCGATGCCGGAAATGGAATTACATACAAACCTCCCAAACATCCAAACTAATGCTGAACAAAACGATCATCCGGAAGTAAATACTCATCCTAAATCTGATGAAAACAGTTTAGAAGAAAAAAAAGAACATCATATTATAGTTCTACCAGCACTATCGAGCCCACCAGAGCTGCCTCCTCTACACGCATCAGTCTTGGAATCTTTACGTAAAACAGAACATTCAGCAGACTTTCTTGATGAAGAAGGCAAGCCTCACACTATAAAGTGGAAACTCCCCAAAATAAGATTCCCAGGCGGTTACATTAGTAATGACGTTTATGGACCTCGTATCTCATTGAGAGCTATTACGTAACTTGGTGTTGTGGTCTGGTATTAAGTAACTTGGCTACTTATGTATATACATTAAAAAGCATTTTTAGTGATTAAATGATTATTACGATTATTTATAATATTTTTGTGTTTCCTTTGTTTTATATTTATTCATAATATTTTGTCTTACCTATATATTACAACAATACTAAAATTTTGTATTCGCTTAATTAACTTGTCCGTCGTATCACATCTGTCCCGTCTGTGTAGGGAAAATTACTTTGTGACGTGATATTCTTGTTTCAGAACAGAATTTATACCTTTTACCACCATGTACAAGCAAATCTTATTTATTTCGTGACCACGTTAAAGTTATTACAAACTATATTTTTTTTTACGTACATTTGTAGTGTATTTAATAAAATTCGTTTTGGGAAAACTTTATACGTTTTTGTTTCGAAAGATAACTTTACAATAAATTATTTGCAGTTGTTATATTAATAATAATTAATTGAGTACTTGTGAAAATAAGAACCTTGAAATAAAACAAAGGACAACCCTCATCTAAATTGTTTAATATAAAATGATTGAGTTTACAAATAAATTACTCCGCCGGCGCTTTTAAGCCGACAGCTTTCAGAGATAATAAGTTTACTTACAATTTATTATACAATTAGAAATTGTATAATGATATACTAGATAAACGATAAATTATATCAAAAGTATACTGTTTTTTATTTTTTAACACGCGTTTATATTTCGCTACTCGATTTCTAAGCCTTTCGCAGATGGAAGAAAATGAAGTATTACATAATCTTAACTATCAAATAAAACAGCAGCGTCTGTTTGTAAACAGCGTCTGTTTATAAACAAGATTGTTATGGGTTATATTTCTAATCAGGGGAACGGTTATGTCATTTTTTTTTGACAAGTCTTAATAAAGGAGACCAGTCTTGGCGCAGTGGCACAAACGTGTGACTGTAAACCACTAGTTGTGGGTTCGATTCCCACTCGAAGCCCTAATATACCTGCTTTGTTTCAGAACAAAGTGCTATATACGATAAAATCGTACGGAACGTGGAGAACGGAGTGGCTTGACACTAGATTCTCTAAGACCCTTTCGACTTGCGGAGCATTTATATCTAGGTCTATATAGACAAAGCCAGATTCCAACACGTAAGAAGATTAAAAAATAAACTGAACAAGGAACGAAAAACGAAACGATAAAATAAGTGACGTGTCACCACATTTTTTAAGCTGGAAACATTATTTTTTTAATAAAAAAAAATACATTTTTTTTTCGGAAAAGAAAATAAAACACCCAAACTAAACTCATTATACGTTGTAATACGTGTCACGACACGATATACGTATCGTATACGATATACGTATCGTACAGTATACATATTCGTAAGCATCAGTGAGCGTGTCAGCTCTCCTCGCACTAATTACCTACGAGTGACTTGACCGATCCGTCACGTCCGGACGTTATAGGTTACTGCTCGACTGTGTAATGTGCTATGTGAAGATATGTTGTGTATTTTAATTTTATATATTATTTTTTTTTAGCTTCACGCTGTATATTGCACACAGCAGGGTAGGCAGAGGGAACCTAGTGTTAAAACATTCCGTTCCCCACTTTCCGCCGAAGTCGGAGGCTTGCGGGTTTGCGTGAAGTGGCGGAACTTAACGCCGCGCTTTACCTCGACACCAGAGCGAAGAAAATGGAAATATAATTTCCACTCCTCGAGTGGGAATCGAACCCACAACCAGTCGTTTACGGTCACACGCTTGTGCCACTGGGCCACGACTGGCCACTATTTTTATATATATCAGTATAAAAAATAGCTGTAGCGTTTTTGATTTTTATGAAAGTAGACAAAAAGAGAACCTAGTCTCTAAAACATTCCGCTCTCCACTTGACTCCGCCAGATTTGAGATATTGGATGTTGAGTTATGAAGATAAACGTTTAAAACGCTTGTTTTACCTTAACGAGGAAATATACGAGTATTTTAGTCATAAATATTCTTCCTTCATCGGAGAACTAATGCTCCTATTTTTGTATGTCAAAACTTATATATATACTAGCGGCCCGCTCGCGGCTTCGCCGCGTGATCTACGTGGCTGTATCTATATATTGCAACCCTTGGGGGTAGATTTTTGAAAAATAAAGTAGCCTATGTTTATTCCTGGATTATCAACTACATATATATGTGCCAAAATTCGGTACAAACGGTCAAGCGGTGTAGATTTTTCATATAAACTTTCATCCTCTATTTCAACCCTTTAGAGGTTGATTTTTGAAAAACTAAGTAGCCTATGTTAGACCCAGTCATTTTTACTACTTTTATTCTAAATTTCATCCAAATCGGACCAGTAGATTAGCCGTGAAAGCGTGACAGACAAACACACAGACATTCGCATTTATAATATAAGTATATATGTACATAACAATATCTTTAGGTTCCGCACGAAGCAACATGTGATAAACCTTCTGAGTACAGATTGTTTCGGTAAAGTTTCTTTTCAATATTCCCTAAACTATAACTATATTAAAACTTAAAGCCAAAATGTTGATAAAAGATTAAGAACTCTAAAATTTTATTAAAATTATTAGGCTTATTAAAACTTAATTGAATATTTAATAAAGAAATTAATATTTATTTAATAATTATTTCCTTCCTTGTTGTAAATTTAAGCTCGCTTCAAAACTTGATTATTACTTTGTAAGAACATTAATTGTACATAATTAATGAATTTGAAATTAGCAATATATAATTAAAATATTTTTGCGATAATTACACTTTTGTTTAAACAATTAAGGGCCAGTCGTGGCCCAGTGACACGAACGTGTGACTGTAAACGACTGGTGGTGGGTTCGATTCCCACTCGAGGAGTGGAAATATTTAATATTTCCATTTTCTTCGTTCTGGTATCAGAAGTAAATGCGCGGTGTTAAGTTCCGCCACTTATCACACAATACCTCCGAATTCGGTGGAAGTTTAAACAGATTATTTGGCTTTTTATATTTAATACTTTATTTTCGAAACAATTTTAGATTGCATAACGTCGCGTTATAACCTGACATAGTAAATGAAAATATTTATGAAACTAGCGACCCGCCCGCGGCTGCGCTCGCGTAAACTACACAACTATAGCTGATTTGTATTTGTAACAGTCAGCTTTATACTTTAAGTTGTTTATATTTTTCATACAAACTAATAGAGACCTACACTTTTGACGTACATAATGTACATATCTGTGTGCATTGAACCATTTAGTCAACCTCCGGTAAAGCATCACATACATTTTACCCAATTTTATTTTTGAAATAAGAATAATGAAAAAATAAATAAAAAAAGTAGCCTATAGCAATATGAAACAATATAGCTTTCTGAATGTATAAGAATTTTCATGATTGGTTTGTCTTTTGTTCCGAAGATTACACCTTTCAAACAAAGTTACAAATAGTACCTCTTTATATAATAGTATAGGTATAAACATCATAAAAACCTACTAAATTTATATATTGCGTATCGCATTAATTCAGAAGTAAGCATTAGATAATGGTTGTCATTCAGTCTTGTTCTCAACGACGAATGTGTCCATTAGTTAATGAACTGTACTCTTTTGTTACTTTCTAGGGTTACGTAAGCAATGACAATAGAATACTATAGTCGTTAGTATAGCGAGGTAGTCAGAGAGAATCGAGTGTGAAGACACTTTGTCCACAACTTTCCGCCTAAATCGACACATCGCGTGAGTCACAGTACTCAACGCCGCTTTGTCTTTGGCAATAAAGCAAAGAAATGAAAATATAAATATAATCATTCCCCTAGTGGAATTTGAACTCACAACATAACGCGACGACGGTCTCAATACGATTATGATTATTGTTGAAATCTTTCTAAACATATTGGCACATACAAATGCACGTTATTATTACAGATCGTTTTTTGTTTTTTCTTCCGCTGAAGATATATCCGCTTTTTGTAATATATATGGTTAGCCTAAATAAAATTCGATTTAGAACTGTTTAAAATTTTTGTTTTTCTTTTGCGTGTTAAGTGGCGGAACTTAACGCCGCGCTTTGCCTGTAAATTAAAATTTTTATAGTTTAGTAAATTTTATTGGTGTTAGTCCCCCGAGTGGAAATCGACCTCACATCATCGTTTACAGGTAGACATTATCCCACTGCGCCACTTTGGCCTGTGATAACCGTAAGAAATATTTATATTATCAGAAATATATAAAACCAATCGTACTAAAGTACAACTCGCACTTAACATATCTTTTCTTACCCTCATTAGTTTCTTGAAGATTGAAAAGACACCGAAGGAAGTCGTAGTTAGTGAGATCTATGGAGGGAATTGTGGGTAATATACAACAATATAGTACTAAATAGAATAAGAGTGGCGCTATTGTGTATACACACGACGGTTGTGGGTTAATTTATGTTTAATTTTTACCTTCACGCTGCATCCTCCACACTGCAGGGTAGGCAGAGGAAACCTAGTGTTAAGACACTCCGACCTCCACTTTCCACCAAATTCGGAGGCATTAAGTGGCGGAATTTAACGCCACACTTTGCATCGACATCAGAGCGAAGAAAATGGAAATATTAAATATTTCCACTCCTCGAGTGGGAATCGAACCCACAATCAATCGCTTTACAGTTACACTTTGTACCTCTGCGCGACGACTGGCCCCGACTTTTTATTTAATACGATGTTCTATTCTTTTCTGGTTTGGCAAGACAGCGTTGGGTGCTGTAATTGTAGTGGTTTATAATTTTAAGTTTTCCCCAAAAAAAATAATAACATAAATACCCTATTTAGGAAAAAAATATCCTATTTTTATTTTAGTTTTGTCATTTACTCCACATTAGGGCTACTCAGATAGAACTTAGTGCCAAGGTACTTCGTTCTCTCTCTACTTTTAACCGATCTCTCATTTTGTTTATAATACAAAAAAAAAAAAAAAGATTCGTAAAGCCGAAACGATTTCTTGAATCATTGAAAAGATTTCATACATTTCGTACATTTTTACATTAGTTATTTGGCACTCGTATATCTACATTTGAGAACAGACTGCGTGGGTGTGATTCAGGTAAATATGTTTCGCCCACCCACCCCACACGCGACGTGTTGTAGATTTAAGCATGCCGAGATGTTTTTTTATGAAATAACGAATTTCAAAGTGTTTCTTTACTTTGTAAATAATTTATAAGGATTTCTTTTTATATTTACATTGTTTTTTCACGCCTGCATATAAAGAGACAACATAAAAATACAAATGAACTATGTATTATCATTCTTGCGAGTGAGGATCGAACCCGCAATTCGAACAACTACAAGTACAAGTATGCGGTCCGACGCTTTTTAATTGTTTTTTTTTAATTAACACGTACTTTTTCATATTACATAGATAATTTACTGTTGACGAGGCGAAAGAAGTATGCAGGGACCGTAGCGTTTGGCGCTCCGTTCTCTTTGACTACCCCGCAAGGGATACAGCGTGAAGCTAAAAAAAAAATTTACTGTTGCTTTTTGTAGTATCTGCTATTTTTTTATTTAAAAGCATTATCGCTTCAAATGCTTCTCGACGACGTCGATTTATGATTGATATTAATTTAGAATTATAAATTTAACTTTATAAATTTAACTGCATCGGAAAACTTAATTACCGAAGTGCCATTAGTCTTCAAAATTCCTTCCGGCTTAAAATATGAAATGAAATATCAAGTAAATTGTGTTTTCAAAATTTGCTATGAAGTTCATTTATTTTATTTATAACATATAATTTCCTCATAGTAGGATAATAAGACAGGATGTAGTGTCAGGACACTCCTTCACTTTCCCTCTGACATCGACAGATTACATGTTGAGTGGTGGATCTCAACGCCGCAGAGTATTACCACACCAGAGAAATAAGCATAATTTAAATATAATCATTGTTCCAATCAGGATCGAAGCCACAACTAATCGCGTTTATAGTCAGAATATGTTCCATCGCACCAAGATGACGCCTATTCGTTCACAATTAATTTCATTTTCTGTTTCACACTTTTGTAAGTAAATAAACGCGCCAAAATACCAGGATAAAATCAGGAAAAGTACGGCAGAGTATTTTACGTCTAGTTCAATTTCTTTTTTTTACAATTACTTTTTTTAAATATAAAATATAAATAAAAATAAATATTTTATATAATCAGTGTATAATTTATGTATTTTAGTGAATGCGGAAACTACGTACTTCAACAACACTCTACATACTTAACAAGTTTAACCAAGCAATAGATACTCTACGCAATGTATTTGGTAAAACAAAGATGAAAATGTAATATTAATATATATGTTACATAAATAAAGCGTTCTCCTTTCCTCCTAAATGGTATAATAATTCTTTCGTCTTAAGATAAGTGGCTATTAAAATATCAGCATGGTAGTAGAGATTATTTATTAGTAGCGAGCTTCTCGTTCGCGTAGTATTTTTGACATAAGCTTTCGTCCCGCTAAAATAATTAACCATCGGGAGTTGATTTTTGAAAGCCTTTGTTTGACTTTACGTCACTACTGTCTTTCTAAGAAACGACTAAACCGTGAACCATAACCACATTTTTCACTGTCTGATGTAATATGGAGTAACTTAGGTTCCTTTGATTTTACAATTATAAGTGCTTTCATAAATTCCGCGTAAATAATAAAACGTGATTAGAAAAGAATATAATTATTTATTAATAAAGACCCGTTAGTTCTCTGGTTCATTTACTATACATACTGGTTCATTTCCCACTCGGTTGAATGGTGAAATTAAAATATTTAAATTTTTTTTTCTCTACTATGGTAAGAGCGATGTTGTTGTCCACTACTCAACACACAACGACATTATTTCCGGCGGCAGGTGGAAAAAGTTTTGAGACTAGATTCTCTTGGAATATCTTGCTTTGGTTGCTTGCATGGTTTCTTATAATGAAAATAATTTAGATACGACATAACCTTTACCAAATGGTAATCGAACCCACAAGTAATCACGTTTACATTCAGATAATTCTATAAATATGTACTGTATATTTTGAACGATTCTTCCAAGCTAGAATGATGCTCGCAGTTTTGTTGCTCCGACATCGATATCGTTATATCTAAGTGTTATTCAAACAGATCGAATTCAGGAGGCTTTGTGTGAAGCTTTTGTTATGAGATATTGGTACAAAATATATATTTTCAGCAAAAATAATAGTTTTTGTTACACTTTCGTTACAAGGCTCGTAAGGCAGTGTCAGATCGCTTACGCGTTGGTTGCGGATTCGGTACCCGCTCAAGAAAATGATTATGATTTTTTTTTTTTTCAGTTTCACGCTTAAAACGGACAACGGTGTGTCTTTTCCTTACGAATGCGAGAGAGCGTGTTAAGTAGCAGAACTTAATACTGCGCTTGGTCTTGAGTGCATCATCCTGTATGCCACTTTCCAAGAAGCCCGAACTCTCATTTATTTATAATTTAAAAAGGGAAAATGTAAAAAACATGTGTAAAGACAAAACGACTTCTTGAATCATTGAAGAGATTTCATACATTTATTAGGTATTTGTCACTTGTACATCTACATTTGAGAACAGACTTTACGTAGGTGTAATTGAGGTAAGTATATTTCGCCACCCACACGCGACGTGTTGTAGATTTAAGCAAGCCGAAATGGTATTTACTGAATCGTCTATATGACGGTGAAGTAACAAAATTTTTGAATATGTTCTTTATTTAGTAAAAATGCTTTAAAAATACGTATTTCCATCACACAAAAAATTTAGTATTTATATATGTATATTAGCTTCAAATTTTCTTTCACGCTCAACAGGATATTCCTGCGACTACCTAGTCTAAAGAGTGACCTAGTATAAAGAGACTCCGATCTCCACTTTCCCTTTAAATCCAAGACATTGAGTGGTGGAATTCAATCTTTGTTTTATCACGAGAGCAGAGCAATAAAAATAATTTACATTACCAAATATTTTTACCTAAATAATTGTTTCAAATAGGGATCGACTATCGTATATAAAGTCACTATCTTGAATGTTTGTTTTTTTGCACTGTATGTTAGTTTATTTTATTGAATTTCAATTCGTCCATAACTTTTAATCATTTGCGCTTGAAGTAGTAAGTTAAAGTGCTTGAAGAAAAATTAAGGAATATATAATATTAAGATATACATTCTTCGTTATAAAGAACATAGTGAAAATATTATAGTGACAAAAAAACTAAAAATATTAACCAACTAGCGGCCCGCTCGCGGCTTTGCCGCGTAACTATATACATAGCGGTCGCGGTGTATTGCAACCCTAGGTGATGGATTTTTTTAAAAATAAAGAAGCCTACATTTAACCTTGGATAATCAACTATATTTATGGCAAATTTCATTACAATCGGTCAAGCGGTATAGATTTTTCATACAAACTTTCATCCCCTATTTTAACCCTTTAGAGATTGATTTTTGAAAAAATAAGTAGCCTATGTTAGACCCAGTTATTGTTACTACTTTCATTTTAAATTTCATCCAAATCGACAGACAAACACACAGACATTCCCATTTATAATATAAGTATGGATTAGTTTAACTTATTAAAATTGCCTTATCATTAAATAGTTAAACTAACGCCGTCTATTAGTCTACTAAAGGCTTTACTAATTATTACTTAAGCTATCTTGTAAATTATCGATCATACAAATACTTTGTATAAATACCGCACTAAGAAGTTCACAAAAAACAAAGAGGGCAAAGTTCACGAAAATTTTGCCAGTAATTACAAAAACTAAACAAATAAAATATGAAAGAAATTATAAATGCACTCCGTAACATACAAAAAGAATTAGACGAACAAAAAATTGCAATTCGCCAAAGCGGAGAAAATGTAACAGCTCAAGTAACTCAAAATATGAACATAATTATAGAAGATAAATTTAACGCATGGAAAGAGAAACATAATGATCTCAAAGGAAAAGTGGAAAACCAAGAAAAAAGAATATTTTCCTTAGAAAAACAGGCAAAAACAGGAACATAGTATTTTTTGGTATCAAGGAAAATGAAAAATCGTATGAAAACTTAGAAAAGAATATAATTGAATGGATAGGTAAATACCTGTCTATTAAACTGGAACAAAGAGATGTTCAAGAGGTAAAGAGAATAGGTAAAAAAGTAGGAGCATCACGACCTATAGTAGCAACATTTTCTACTCTTAGCCTGAAGATAAACATTTTCATACAAAAAAGAATGCTAAAGGATACCCAGTTCTACATGAAGGAAGACTACCCGCGCTATGTTCTGGAAAAAAAGGAAAATGCTTCAGGAACAAGTAAAACTTGAGTAGTATGACAAATTAATTATTTTAAGAAAACCTTACAATAAGAGAAAACTTTCTGACTCACCTGAAAATAGCAGTATAGTTCCAAGCCCAAAAAGTAAACAACTTACTAAAAAGCATAAAACATTCTCGCAAAATTCAATGGGTCGCAGATCAAACAGTGTGTCAGAAGATGTTGTCAAACCTAGCATGCTGAATTTTTTGACAAACAAAAATGCAAAAAACCATCACAATATAGATTTAGCATAGCAACTACAATCGAACTCTCAACTCCTCACTCGATTTTTTTTTGTAAATTAATTTTACAAAAGTTGTGGCCAGTCGTGGCCCAGTGGCACAAGCGTGTGACTGTAAACGACTGGTTGTGGGTTCGATTCCCACTCGAGGAGTGGAAATTATATTTCCATTTTCTTCGCTCTGGTGTCGAGGTAAAGCGCGGCGTTAAGTTTCGCTACTTAACACGCAAGCCTCCGAATTCGGCGGAAAGTGGGGAACGGAGTGTCTTAACACTAGGTTCCCTGTGCCTACCCTGCTGTGTGCGGGATACAGCGTGAAGCTAAAAAAAAAAAAAAAAAGAAAAAAAAATACAAAAAATATCGACTCCAACATTATACCTTATGCTTGTTAAAAACATTATCTCAGCACACGCGTCTCGATGGCGTCGATTTATGATTAATATATCATTTTACCGTTTTCTAAAACTTTATAAATTTAACTTTAGAGGACAATTTACTTACCGAAGTGCCATTTGTCTTCAAAACTCTTTCCGGTTTAAAGTATAAAATGGAATTTCAAATAAATTATGTTTTCAAACATTTGCTATAAAATTATTTTAAGTTTGTTTTGTATATACACAGGTGTATATCTCTTTTCCGCATAACAGGATAAACAGACAGAGGATATAGTGTCCAAACACTTCTTGAGTTTCTCTCTGACAGCGGGTCATGACATGTTGAGTCGTGGAACCCAACGCCGCGCCATTGAATTTGTTTTCTTCTATAAACCGTTAAAGTAATAGTTTAAGTTTCAAGTTTATATAAACAGTCAAAATTTTTGGCACTATATTGTTTAGATAGCTAATTTGTTATTAGTTCTAAGGGGCTGGTACAGATTTCCTAGTACGGCGACAGTCGCATCCATAAATATTTCGTGAAAATTGTAGCTAATTTAAGTTTTAGTTATAATTGTGAACACTGTTATTTTTATTTTGGAGAAAAAGTAAAGTTATTTATTATTATTTATTATTAGATAGAATGGAGGAATAAACATAATTTAAATTCCTCCGAGTGAGGATCGAATCCACAACTTATCACTTTTACAGTGAGAGGTTGTTCCACTGCGCCAAAATGGCGCCTGTTCATACATATATTTAATTTACTTCAAAGTACGACGGAGTGTTTTAAGTCTCGTTTAATTTATTGATGTTTTTCTCAGTATATATTTAAAATATATTTTAGGATATACCTTAGCATATAAATATATGTTATTTTAGTAAATATCGAACCTACAAACTTCAGCGGCTGTCAAATTCATTACGTAATAAACAACTTTAACCAACAATAGGTACTCTACACAATGTACTTGGTAAAAGAGTGATGATAATGTAATATTAATATATATGTAACATAAATCAAGCGTTTTACTTTGCTCATAAATGGTATAATATTTCTTTCGTCTTAAGATAAGTGGCTATTAATAATATTAGCGTGGAAGCAACGAATATTTATTACTAGCGACCTGCTTACTGCTAAGTCCGCGTGATTTTTCTCACAATTTTACACAATTTTAGTCCTTTAGGAGTAGGTTTTTTGAAAACATAGGTAGCCTATTACACCATTAACTGTCCTTAGAAGATTCACCTAAATCGGTCATGCATTTAGATTTTTCGTTAAAAATTTCTTCTTTTATTTCAATTATTTCAGGGTGGACAGAGAGAAACTAATATAAAGACACTTCGAAATGGAGACGTTGCATGTTGAGTGGTGAAGCTCAACACAAAAATAACCAAACACATATAAGTAACTAAAAGATATTAAATAAAACAGAATAGAAAAAGTCGTACCATAAGATATAATATCCAAATCGTTAGAACACGTTTCACTGAGCTTCAACCGGATATGAATGATGTTTCCGGTAGCGGCTGCGAGAGCGGCGTCACTTGTCAATTTATCACTTTAATGAAAATCTGAGTCTTATTTCTTTGTGAGACTTTAATATTGTATAAGTAAAATATATTAAAATTAAATTAAATAGCTTCACGCTATATCCCGCACGCAGCAGGGTACTCAGAGGGAACCTAGTGTTAAGACACTCCGTTCCCCACTTTCCGCCGAATTTGGAGGCTTGCGTGTTAAGTGGCGGAACTTAACGCCGCGCTTTACCTCGACACCAGAGCGAAGAAAATGGAAATATAATTTCCACTCCTCGAGTGGGAATCGAACCCACAACCAGTCGTTTACAGTCACACTCTTGTGCCACTGGGCCATGACTGGCCACAAAAATAATCTATAACTGGCTAAAATATATTGTATACTATAATACCTAATTTTCTGTATAATTTATTATTACATAAAACATGTACAAAGACGCTTCGTTCTCTTCTTTCCGCCAAATATCGAGACAGTGTGCGTTAAGTTTAACTCAACGTCACGCTTTGCCTTAGATATCAGAAAAAAAGGAAATTGAACCTTATACCAAACAATTAACATTTCTATTTAATCTCACTGCACCAAAATGGCTTCTATAAATGGGAAACTAATTAATTGAAACATAACTTTCTAAGTAAAACAACCTCTGCCCTGTAAATGATATAAGTTGTAAGTTAGATTGGATAGTCATGGAAACATTAAGTAAATGTTATTATGCAATTTGATTATAGCTAGTCGTGGGGTAGGGTGCAAAGTGTTACTGTAAACGCGACCGGTCGTGGGTTCGATTTCCATATGAGGTTTGTATTCTTTGTCATTCTCTATTTAGTATTTCAACTTTCTTCGCTCCGGTGTCAAAGGAAAGTGCGGCGTTAAGTTCCGCCAATTAACAAGCAATGCCTTCGGAATTCGGAGGAGAGTGGGGAAGGGTGCAAAGTGTTACTGTAAACGCGACCGGTCGTGGGTTCGATTTCCATATGAGGTTTGTATTCTTTGTCATTCTCTATTTAGTATTTCAACTTTCTTCGCTCCGGTGTCAAAGGAAAGTGCGGCGTTAAGTTCCGCCAATTAACAAGCAATGCCTCCAGAATTTGGAGGTGAGTGGGGAACGGAGTGTCTTCACAATAGGTTCCCTGTGCCTACACTACTGTATGCGAGTTATAGTGTGAGGCAAAAAAAAAAATTACAATTAAATTACTACAGAGCGTACCTTAAGACATTATTTTGGGGAAAATAAAAGTATCTTCCCCAAATATTATTGATTAATGTTCAATACAGTGGCCAGATCTGACAGGTCTGACAGTAAGCGCGGTAGTTGTGGGTTCGATTTTCCACTCAATTATGATCGATGATTTTATATTAATGGGAGGAATGATTATATATTAGTTTTATTTCTTCTTTTTGGTATCTAAAACAAAGCGCGATGTGGATATCCACCACATAAGATATTATGTGTCAATTTCGGGCGAAAAGTGGAGAACGTAATGTTTTGACACTAGGTCTCTCTGACTATCCCAAAAAATGGCAAAAATGAAAAAAATATCTATTTATATTGTCGATAAATAAGTAAGGAAGTGCAGCATACGTTTGTGTTTTTTCTATGTACTCGTATATTTTCCTCTTTTCTTAACTTATTTTTTCTCTGTCTTAGTCGAGTAAATGATATTCATATATTCCTTGATTATATATCAATTACGTGATACCAGCAACTCTTAACACAATAGCAAGTTTTCAATACGTCGTGTACGTATTTGAAACTCGGAACTTACTTCTGAAACAACTTCGTCTTTACACCTTCTATGAAAACAAAGTTTTAATTACATTGTCAATTGTGTTGCTATGTTATATTATTTCCTTAGTTACACTTTGTAAAGAAATGAAGTAAAAACTGTGTAGAAAGAACAAAAATATCTTTAAGTTAAATATCACTGACTAATAAAAATACAATTATTTTTTTTATGGAATAAAGGATGCAAGCGAGCAGAAGGCTCACCTGGTGTTAAGTGAATACCTTCCCCCATAGACACCCACAACATTAGAGTTATGGACACGTTGCCAGCCTTGGGGATGTAGAACAGAAGGAGGGAGGAAGGATGGGAATGGTGGGAATAGAGAGAGCTGGCTTACATGCCATCGAACCGGAACACATCATCAGATATTTGGCGGTTCGTCTTTGACATGATAGTGGTCGCGAGCCAGTCGGAGAACGAATCTCCTACCAACGAGTTACTGGGTTACTCGCCTTTTACGGGAAGCTACCCAGCGGCGGGGGGGAATTGTATTCTTAACCCGTCCCCCCACGGGAGAGAACGGGTGAGAATTAATAATTAGATTCATAACATCAGGAGTAATCTCATTCATGGAAACTGAAAACGCTACAGCCTTGTAGGTATATGTTTTTGCTTTGCTTTATAAATGTATTTCATTAGAAAGTATTGTATATTTTTTTAGGAATAATTGTAACATCTTTTTTTTCTTTTTACTGATTTCTCTCACACAAATTTTTTGCATGTATGATCATAACATACATTAGAATGGTTGCTGTATTTTATTACAAATATATCTTTCATATGTCAATTTTATCTATAATGCTGTAACTATACTACTGTGATAAACCAATAAACAAATAAAGTTGAATGACGCCATTCTATTTCTATTTTGGGAGGAAAGTGGAGAATCTCGGTACTAAGTTCTCTATGACTGACAGCTGTAGAGAACTTAGTGCCAAAAAAGTACTAATTTGCGGGGAAAAGGAAAAAGATCAGTTACTATACATAACCAGAGAACATTAATGATGAGTTAAAAAAACACACTAAATATTATATTTTTATGAGAACTCCTGTTTATAATTGATAGCAATTACTTTTAAATAAGCAGGTCAAAAGAAATGACTTCTAATTCCATTACGCAATTAACGGATAATATAAGGCACAATGATAAAATAAATACCTCATGTTTTTGGCTAGCAAAGAAATAACATTTACTTTTTTCACTTTTACGTGATATATATCTAACAAATGTTAGGTGCCGAGCTTTATTTTGAAACTAATTACTATATAACTTTACATTGAAATAATAACTTAAATACAGGCTTCGTGGCCAGTCGTGGCGCAGAGGCACAAAGTGTGACTGTAAAGCGACTGGTTGTGGGTTGGATTCCCAATCGAGGAGTAGAAATATTTAATATTTCCATTTTCTTCGCTCTGGTGTCGAGGCAAAGCGCGGCGTTAAGTTCCGCTTAACACGCAATACGTGGTGGGGAACGAAGTGTCTTAACACTAGGTTCCCTCTGCCTACCCTGCTGTGTGCAGGATACAGCGTGAAGCTAAAAATAAAATAAAAAAAGCAAAAGCCCTGGTTGAGAACCTAATATGAAGACACTCTATTCTCCAATTTCCACCCGAATTAGAGACATTGTATATAGGTATATTAAGGGGCGGAAGGGCTTTTAATTTAATATTAATACCCTAAATGAGAATTGAACCCATAACTAACCGCGTTTACAGTTAAAGCTATTCTATTCTACATGTTTGTATCAAAACAAACTTATTTCTACAACATTTCAAATAATCCCAAAAATATATACAGTATATTTTATATTATTCTTCCAAGTTACAATGATGCTCCCCATTTTCTTGCTCCGACATCGATATCGTTATATCTAAGTGTTATTCAAACAGATCGAATTCAGGAGGCTTTGTGTGAAGCTTTTGTTATGAGATACTGGTACAAAATGTATATTTTAGAACAAATATTATTTTTTGTTACACTTTCATTATATTCGGAATTCAGGTTGTTTGGAGTTATTAATCGTAAGGCTATTGTAACGTAGTGGTGCAATACCAGACTGTTAATGTGTTTATTGTAGGTTCGATCCCTCGGGATAACAATTTAATTGAAATTTTTCAGCTTCACGGTTTTTTCTACTTAGGAGGATATTCAAAGAAAACCTAGACATTCCCTTCTCCATTTTTTGTAGCGGACCTCAATTTCTCGCTTTGTATTAGATACCTTAATGAAAATAATATATCATTCCTCGATGTAAGAATCGAACCCACAACCGTCGAATTTACAGTCAAAAGGTATCCAAATGCACGATAAAAGCTGCAATTATACGGATTATCTATACTTCCACACTCTAGTAGGATAAAATTCAATATTAACTGTTGCTACAGAGTCCCTGTTGCCTAGCGAAACTTACTTCAAGCTTAGTCGCATCTTACTTAGAAGAATAAGAAATCAAATTGCTTACCTGAACAATATTCTTACTTAGGTAGTACGAGTATATAGTAATAAATGTATTTAGAATTGAAAAACGTATATAAATTTGAACCAAACGGGACTCGAATCTTCTACAAGAGTTTCTTGAAAACGATTCACGCACAGATCCACTTACGTTCAAATATTTATTTAGTTTTCAAATATATGTTTCACTTGCGGCCCGCTCGCTGCTTTACCGCGTGAACCAAATAACTGTTTTGTTACATAGCAACTCTCGGGGGCGGATTTTTGCAAAATAAGTAGCCTATGAACCTTGGATTATCAACTATATTTATGCCAAAATTGTTTGTGATTGTCATTACAATCGATAAGTACGATCAAGTAGATTAGATTTTTCATATAAACTTTCATCCCCTATTTCGACTCTTTAGAGGTGGATTTTTGAAAAATAATTAGCTTATAATATTTACTACTTTCATTCTAAACTTCATCCAAATCGGGCCCGTAGACAAACAGACAAACTTTCGTATTTATAATAAGAGTATGGATATCTCAAGTGTGTGAATAACACTTAGTATTAACTATTAAGTAGCTTATCTCTCCGCATTAAATTCATATCAAAAGTTTCAACAATTACTATATTCGATCCACTTTCATGAATCTACTACCATCGCGTTTAATTTACTGCGCTACAATAGCCAAAAACAAAATAAAATAGCGAAAAAATAAAGTATATTTGCCAAAGTGACTTATAGGCGCCTATAGGCTTAAAAGTCTTTTCCCGCACAAATAAGGTCGGTTCAGAAAATAGAAAAAGAAACGCTTCGAGTCAATAGAAATTACTTTCGCACAATATATTAATGCTGCATTTACACTACTTTCTTTGTTAAAACAGGAACTCAACGCAGCGTTTTGTATTTGGTACTAGAACGGAGAAATGGTAATAATTGAAAATGATAATAGTTGAAAATGATAAAAATGATGGCCGTAAGTTATATAGAATTTTTAATATATTTTTTAGATAAAAACAAAATAAATAAAGAACTCGATTGAAATGGGTTATTAATAATTTAAATCAGTAAAATTTCTAGTCGAGTCATGTTACAGCGTTTCAGATGAACGTAACACGTCAAAGGAAAGAAGAATTTTCAGAATATTTACAGTAGATGTCCAGTATACACTCGTATCTTGTATAAAACACTTTCAGTTTCTTCGTTTATGTCTAGTAATAAAAAATATAACCTTATAAAAAGATTTGAACTATGATATATTTTTTAAATTAAAGAATTGCCTAACTCACTTTTTTCCTATTACAAGTAATAATCCTAGTCAACGTGAAGCAAAAGTACTCGATTGTACACAGCGATTGTTGTTCTCCACTTAGAATCATATTTCGTCTAGTTTAAAAAAGCGCGGCGTCGGCTTTCACCATTCACAGTACTTTTCTATATTAAAAAAAGACACAGTGATAGGTAAACATAAAAAATTATACCTTCTAAAATTTACTATACTGTTAGTACAGACACTCACTTACTAGCGCTAATATTCATCGCCGTCTAAAGGCAGCAGCGGTAAATTGTTTCCTTATCGTACGCCGCCCAGCTTCTTACGTCATTAAATAAAATTATGGAAAATATTACACGCTTTATGAAACAATTTTTAAAAGAAAAATAGTAGTCTTTTATATTTCATTTTGTGTAGAGAATTAGATTTATTATTAATATAAATTTAATATTCCATTGTTTTGTTTTTTAGCTCCACGCTGTACCCCGCACATAGCAGGGTAGGCGGAAAGAACCTAGTGTTAAGTCACTACGTTCCCCACTACCCGCCGAATTTAGGGGCATTGCGTGTGGCGAAACTTAACGCCACGTTTTGCCTTTGCACCAGACCGAAGAAAATGGAAATATTAAATATTTTCACCCCTCAAGTGGGAATCGAACCCACAGCCAGTCGCTTCCACAACCAGTCGATTTACAGTCACACTTTGTGCCATTGCGCCACGACTGGCCAATTACATTGTTTATTATTATCAGAAAGGATCAATTTTAACAGCTTCACGTATTTTGTATTTTCCCGAATAGCAGAGGAAGAACCTAGTGTCAAGACACTCTAGAGCTTCCACGCCTAGTGTGATGTGTGATAGGCAGAGAAAGATATTGTGTGTTATAAAGATTTAGTGGCGGAACTAAACACCGCACCTTATCTCATCACAGTTAAACTGAAATAAATTGATACTATCACCTTTATATTCAGTAACTTCTGTAGCAAATAAATAATTAGTATAAAAGACAGTGTATAGTGATGTTGCAGTGAGGTTAACACTAAAATTGTCAACGATTTAGAATTATGAATATAATTTTATTTTGCTAAATTTAAATATTTAAGTGTAACAAATCGTAAAGATTGTATTTTTTCATACGAGATACGAGATAAACGTAAATCAAAATAAATATTATTATTATGTTTAGCTAAAATAGTTTTTACGATAACTATTAATCAAAACATTTTAATGAGAAATATTCTTAAAATTATTTTACTGTACAGCGCCATCTTATAATCACAACTGTCACTTCGTGTTCATTCTAAGGAATACCATCTGTAGTAATCTTTGTCTAAATATATAGAGGGCGAACCATATGAAAATATTTTAATACTAATTTATTTCTATTATCTTTACGGGTTCTTTAACAATGGTAAACGTGCAAAAACCTAATTTTACTTGTGATATGACGATCTTGATAGTAAGGTTTATTTTCCTATCGTATGAACAACGGCCTGACGTCGTCTTCGAACCCATTAGGGCGAAAAAATATGCTTACACTTTACAACTAAGTATACGTAGAGTTCATTAAAGTTGAGTGTTCGACCTCAACGCCGCGCTTTTTCTTGTTGTCCAGAACGGATTTTGAGTAAAGGAAATAAAAAAGGGGGCTTATTGTTAGTTATTTATATTTTTGTCTTCGTTATAAACACTAGACTTGCCGAAAAACCTAATGTATTTTTAAATTTAAATCCAAAATACTCTTTATTCTAATAGCTTTTCACAAGCACTTCTGTTTCATCGAATGAACATTAAGCTACCACCAGCTTGGTAAGCATTTCGACTGAAAAGAACCTTAAAAAACTAACTAACTTATAGTTTTGGAAATAATTGACATAGTAATTTGCACAAACACACAAACAAACAAACAAACAAACAAACAAACAAACAACCTCTCACCCCAAACACATATACAGTCGCCGTTCCGTCGCGGGTAATAAAAAAGTCAATTCTGTACATGAAAAATATCAGAAAAATTTTAATTGGGTGCGTTAATATATCGATAACAGAGGCCAAAAATCCACTCAGTAGAATTTTTGTCTGTCTGTCTGTCTGTCTGTCTGTCTGTCTGTCTGTCTGTCTGTTAATTTGTTCGTCAATCACGCAAAAACTACTGGATAGAAATGGATGAATTTTAGTATGGTGATAGCTTATAGTTCAAAGGTACATATAGGATAGTTTTTATCCCGGATTTCCCTGTAGTTTTTTTGAAAAAAATAAAAAACCGATATAAGTAAATTATTTGTATACTGATATCTACCAGGTAGAATTTAATGATTTTTTGTATGGAGTTAGCTAAGAGGTTAGAGCAACATATGGGATAGTTTTCATCCCGGTATTCAATACAACTCCCGCAGAAAAATAAAATTAAAAAAAAAAACATTCAAATTATGTCGATAGTTCACGAGTGAAGCTAAATTTGTTTCAATATCACTAATTAAAATAATTATAAAATAAAATAAGCATAACATTTATTAAATATACATTTGACCGGTCTATAAAACTTTATATAATCTATATATTTATATAATCTATATGACAACAGATGTCACTACCTTTTCTGCAACGGGTAGCGCCATTTGTTATTATATAGTTGACATTGTATTAGACATATCCGCACTCATTAAAATTATTATTATAAAAATGCAAAAGTCTGTATCTCTTCTATTTGTTATGTTTTGACGGGAATTCGTAAAGAAGATTGTTGAAGATGCAGGGTCATATAGGCTACTTTATAAAAAATCAAACCCTTAGAGGTTGAAACAGTGGATGAAACTTATGTATGTTTAGTATATAGTGAGAATGAAAGATCAAAACTCCTTGACTGAAATGAATAAATTTTCTCAGGAAAATAGTTAATGAGGCAAGGTCAAACATAGGCTATCTCTCTTTTTTTAAAAATTACCCTGGTATTCAAAACAGTTCCCGCAGAAAAGTAATAAACTGGCAAAGTCAAATTGCATTGATTATTTGCAAGTAAAGCTTTTTAATATCAATAAGTAACACAATTGTAAAATAAAAAGCGTAAAGTTTATTTAAGATATTATGACCGGTTTATAATACTATATACCAGATGGTATATATGTACGAAATCTACTATCATATGATAGCAGATTTCGTACGTTTTCTTACTAGAACAGTTATCGCTATATGTTATCAAATAATATAGACATTGCACTAAATGTATCGATGATTTTCTCATGAACATAATTAGTGACGAAAGTCAAATATAGACTACCCTCTTTTTACAAAAAAAAACCAATCCCAAAGAGGCAATAGAGGATGAAAGTGGTAGTTCACGTGGCGAAGCCGCGAGCGGGTCGCTAGTATTAAATATTTCCACTCCTAGAGTGGGAATCGAACCCACAACCAGTCGTTTACAGTCACACGCTTGTGCCACTGGGCCACGACTGGCCACACAGTAAAATAATTTTAAGAATATGTCGCATTAAAATGTTTTGATTAATAGTTATCGTAAAAAGTATTTTATTTTCAATTTAACTAAACATAATAAGAATATTTATTTTGATTTACGTTTATCTCGTATCTCGTATAAAAAATACAATCTTTACAGTGGGAATTGTTACGCTTAGAAATTTAAATTTATCAAAATATAATTATATTCATATTTCTAAATTTTTGACAATTTTAGTGTTACCGTCATTGCAACACCACTATAAACTAATCATTTATTTAATGTATAGTAGACATGCGCAAAACAGTGCCCATGAAGTGATGTGATATGGCATTACATTTCGTGCCGCGTGATATTACATTTTAGCATTACTTTAAACATCACGCGTAATGTCGCGTAATGGCATTACACTAATATCACACATGGCAGCGCGTGATGTGATATTACTGAGATACTGATGACATGTAATATGAAATGTAATAAGTAATACGGCATGCCCATCGCACCGCTATTTATACAATGAACTAAAGTTGATTGAATAGTAGCTAACTCTTGATTTATCGAAATGTCGTATGGTTTTACCAGTATTTTAAACATAACACGCAATTGCACGTAATGCCATACATTACTATCACTCCTGCGGTATTGATATTTATATTAAAATTAGCTATCTAAACAGTAAAACAGTGTTTTACTTTTATATTGTAGGGGATTATTACTTCCCTAACTATTTCGGAGGTTTCTTGGAGGTATAGTAATACACTTGTTGATGCTTCAGGTGGAATGATTTTATTTGAAAATTACACTGGTATACATACAAAAATGATAATTATAAATAACCAATAAACAATATTTACAGAAATTCGTCTCCAATAAAAACTTTCATATTATAACCAATGAAATTGGATTATAATGTGAGTTATAATTTAATTACTGATTTATCAATCGGAAGGGCTATATTAAAAATAAAAATCTTTAGTAAAATTATGCACAAATCAAAACATTGGCTTTTCTACCAATAGCAAGTGAGTATGTAAGAACAATGATTATTTCTTACGAATTGTACAAGAGGTGAGGGGCGCCCCGTCACCGCGGGGGGTGCCATATAAATATGCGCCTGTCTGCGTCCATACAAAACTCGGCGTATGTGCTCCTGCGCTTTAGTAACCGCGCGCCTTCGGCTCGCGACGGTCATATGCTTTATGTTATGTGTGAACGCTGCGTGTGGTAGGTAATGTAGGTCCCACAATATTATAAAAAAATAATAATTACTTTTGATACCAATTCTGAATTTTATATAGGTACCGTAATACAGGTTTCATAGTACGGTAATAGTCGCAACAACATAAATTATACCGCGAGTATTTGTAGCTATCTCATGATTTTGCAAAAAAATATATATGAATTTATTAATTGTAGCATTCCGCAAATAAATAAACTAATTGTTATCATTTAACTGAGCGCTTTCTTGCTTTGCACTCTAAGAAATGTGCAGGCACAAATATAAACCTTATGTTTATAATAATACAGTTCTAAATAAACATTAAGCCACCCTCGTGAGCGAAGTGTCGCCTCACGACACGAGACGCACGTCATGTCGTCCTCTTCACACAGCGCACGGGCACGACGCTCGGCCGACAGCGGTCCGAGCAGTGTAATGTGATGTTTAGAAGTAATATGTGATGTTTAGTTCGGCCGCGTGATGTGTGCTGTTACAGTACGCGGTCGAGTGATATTACATGTAATACATCACTCGCATTACTTACACATGTCTACTCTACAGGTAACTTTATAGTAAGTAACCTCTATAGGTTACTGACTATAAAGGTGATAGTATCAATTTATTATAGTTTAACTGTGAGATAAGGTGCGGCGTTTAGTTCCGCCACTAAATCTTTATAACACACAATATCTTTTTCTGCCTATAATAATTTTCCCGTGGGGGGACGGGTTAAGAATACAATTCCCCCCGCCGCTGGGTAGCGTCCCGTAAAAGGCGGGTAACCCAGTAGTTTGGTGGTAGGAGATTCGTTCTCCGACTGGCTCGCGACCACTATCATGTCAAAGACGAACCGCCAAATATCTTATGATGTGTTCCGGTTCGATGGCATGTAAGCCAGCTCCCTATTCCCACCATTCCCATCCTTCCTCCCTCCTTCTGTTCTACATTCCCAAGGCTGGCAACGCATCCATAATGTTAATGTTGTGGATGTCTATGGGCGAAGGTAGCCACTTAACACCAGGTGGGCCTTCAGCTCGTTTGCCTCCTTTTTCCATAAAAAAAAAAAAATTAAAAACTATATATGGAAGCTCTAGAGTGTCTTGACACTAATCAAAATCTATCAAAAATATTTAAGTAACTGTTTAAACAACGTTAGAAATTCCATCCCAATTTCATAGATCACGTACAAATTTTGCCGATGTAATAATATTTTTAGTTCAACTATATCCTTCGGGAAATCTCGCGAATATCACGATACGTAGTTTGCATACGTTATAGGAGTCTTACAAAGTATCAAAATTAGTAATTTTCATATCTCATCTTTGCTTTTCCCAATACGGGAATTTATCAATTTATCATTTTATAATAATATTAGAAGACATGGCGTTTAGTAACGAAATTGAATACTAAGTTTTTTTAAAAGTTAGATTATAATTTAAAATAAACAGCTTGAAAGTTGTAACAATACATATTATGTATAAATAAACGTAGAAATATAAAAAAATATTAAATAATATAATTTAATAATAATAAAAAAATATATACAATTTTATGGAATAGTTTAAACAAATAATAAAAAAAAATATTTAATTAATATTTTCAGAAAAAGCAACGTTGGCTGTATGAGTTGCTGGCCGATTATAGTTTATGATTTTTTTAAAAATGGAATAGAAAGAGAAAGGGAGGATGACGGGAGCGTGGCGTCAAAAAGTGACGCTTAGGAAATTATTGATATTAAATTGCAAATAATATAAATTGATTACAAGGAAATGGATATTTCAATGGATATTTAACATATTAAATGCAAAGTGATCGAAATATAATAATTTTATAATAATCAAGTTTGGTAAGATGCATATTTGTTAATTATGAAGAATTTCTTGGTGAGTTCTTATTACATTAATAATATAAAAATAACAAAAGCGAATATTGAAATGAATATTTAAATAATAATAACTAAATAATATAATAGTATTAAAGGCAATAAATATTTTAAATATTAGTTCTATGAAAAAGAAAACGTATAATTTGCAGTACAAATTAATTAAAATATTTGGCGTATGGCGGCGCCATCTTAAAATAGTGTTGTATGAACATTATGGCTTACATTTTCCTAAATATTATAAATTTAAAAATGAATTGTAAGTTGCGAGTGTAAATAATATTTATTAAATAAAAATAAATAAGGCTTTGGATGATTAAATATTTTATGGCAAATATTCTCATACGAATGTATGAAATTTAAAATAACATAAATATGTACTACATGTATAGGGGCGATGCATGTAGTACAAATAATAATAATAAGATATTAATATATAATGCGTTTGATAGCTGGATATTTTATGGCAATAATTGGCACGATCTCATACGAATGTGTAAATCTTAAAAAAAACAAATATAAACTACATGTACAGGGGCGATGCATGTACTGTCTCTCGACTGTCAGGGTTCGGTTATAGCTTATAGCTTACTGATAAGCGATGTCAATGACACAATCAATGTAGCTTTGCAGCACCGAGGCCAACATGCTTGGTAAAGTGATCCGCTATAGCGACGTTGGTTAGTTGTATCCTTTCTGATGCTGTCTTGTGTTGCGTAAGCATCGCTTGTACAAAGTCGGATTGTGGTATAACGTGTGACATGCGACTGTCGTGGGATCAGGTAGCTTATAGCTTACTGATAAGCAATGTCGGTGACACAATCAATGTAGCTTTGCAGCACCGAGGCTGACATGTTTGGTAAAGTGATCCGCTATAGCGACGTTGGTTAGTTGTATCCTTTCTGATGCTGTCTTGTGTTGCGTAAGCGATGCTTGTACAAAGTCGGATTGTGGTATAACGTGTGGCATGCAACTGTCGTAGGTTCAGGGAGCTTATAGCTTATAGCTTAACCAGTGACATTGGTCTCACAAACCATTAATGTATATCGGCTTAACAACCCGACGAATTCATTGGTCTCACAAACCAGTGACGTATATCGGCTTAACAACCCGACGAATTCATTGGTCTCACAAACCATTGACGTATATCGGCTTCACAACCCGACGAATCCATTGGCCTCACAAACCAGTGGCGTATATCGGCTTAACAACCCGACGAATTATATTGGTCTTACAAACCAGTAACGTATATCGGCTTCACAACCCGACGAATTCATTGGTCTCACAAACCAGTGACGTATATCGGCTTCACAACCCGACGAATTACATTGGCCTCACAAACCAATGTACAACTAATTAAATATATATAATAAGCGTAACAAGTACCTTTGAGAAAGATCACACACAAACTTAACAAACATGACGTGACAGCTAACTAATAATTGATCGTTTGCTAAGGCATCGTAAGTATCATATACGTGAACTGTTTCGTTGTGTCTCGGAGGGTTCAATATGATCGGTCAAGTCTGCGATCGGACGGAACTCACGGCAAGTGGCGGGGCGGGGCCACACGGCCATTTTTCTCTTAATATAGCTATCTTGCATAGTTGTAAGTGAGGGATAAATGAGACGATCCTAGGGCTTTTCCTCGGACGAGCTCTGGGTGATTGCAACGGATAGTTTGTGTTAGATACTTGCATGTCTAGATCCCTTCTGATGGCTAATTAATATATAAATGAGTCTATACCTTCTGATGGCAAACTAATAATTAAGAAGGAAAACCTTCTGATGGCTAATTAATATATAAATGAGTCTATACCTTCTGATGGCAAACTAATAAATAAGAAGGAAAACCTTCTGATGGCTAATTTATATATAAAATGAGTCTATACCTTCTGATGGCAATTATAATTAAAAAAGATTACCTTCTGATGGCTTATTATATGTATTTAATATATTACACATAGAATTTCTTGACACTGTTACCTCTGAATCTCAAAAAGAACTTGAGTTACTTACATACATAACAATAAAGGTCCTAACCACAAGACGTATCATGAGCCAAGGCATGATTTGATTAATATATTTTCAAACATTTCAGATCGATGAAGGGATGAGTTCAATGAAGGGGGGAGACCAGTTACAATTGGTGCCGTGACCAGGATGGTCAAACGGCTTTATAATAAATATTAAAAAATGGGCTTATGCCTACAATTGCTGTCCGTGAAATGGAATGAGACAGAGGAGGTTTACAGTGTTTGGAAGTTTTATGGTTGGGGGGTTGTAAGGTCCGGGGGTTGATAGTTTAAAGAGTTGTCATATTGGGGGGGTTGATAGACTGAGAGGTTGCAAAGTCTGGGGGTTGATAATAAATTAGAAAGATTTTGTAAATTCTATTCCGATAAACTTCATAGAATTTAGGGGGTTGAATGTAACAATACATACTATGTATAAATAAACGTAGGAATATAAAAAATATTAAATAATATAATTTAATAATAATAAAAAAATATATACAATTTTATGGAATAGGTTAAACAAATAATAAAAAAAAATATTTAATTAATATTTTCAGAAAAAGCAACGTTGGCTGTATGAGTTGCTGGCCGATTATAGTTTATGATTTTTTAAAAATGGAATAGAAAGAGAAAGGGAGCATGACGGGAGCGTGGCGTCAAAAAGTGACGCTTAGGAAATTATTGATATTAAATTGCAAATAATATAAATTGAATACAAGGAAATGGATATTTAATAAATAAATTTAACATATTAAATGCAAAGTGACCGAAATATAATAATTTTATAATAATCAAGTTTGGTAAGATGCATATTTGTTAATTATGAAGAATTTCTTGGTGAGTTCTTATTACATTAATAATATAAAAATAACAAAAGCGAATATTGAAATGAATATTTAAATAATAATAACTTAATAATATAATAGTATTAAAGGCAATAAATATTTTAAATATTAGTTCTATGAAAAAGAAAACGTATAATTTGCAGTACAAATTAATTAAAATATTTGGCGTATGGCGGCGCCATCTTAAAATAGTGTTGTATGAACACTATAGTTTACATTTTCCTAAATATTATAAATTTATAAATTAATTGAAAGTTGCGAGTGTAAATAATATTTATTAAATAAAAATAAATGATGCATTGAATAATAACATATTTTATGGCAAATATTCTCATACGAATGTATGAAATTTAAAATAATATAAATATGTACTACATGTATAGGGGCGATGCATGTAGTACAAATAATAATAATAAGATATTAATATATAATGTGTTTGATAGCTGGATATTTTATGGCAATAATTGGCACGATCTCATACGAATGTGTAAATCTTAAAAAAAACAAATATAAACTACATGTACAGGGGCGATGCATGTACTGTCTCTCGACTGTCAGGGTTCGGTTATAGCTTATAGCTTACTGATAAGCGATGTCAATGACACAATCAATGTAGCTTTGCAGCACCGAGGCCAACATGCTTGGTAAAGTGATCCGCTATAGCGACGTTGGTTAGTTGTATCCTTTCTGATGCTGTCTTGTGTTGCGTAAGCGATGCTTGTACAAAGTCGGATTGTGGTATAACGTGTGACATGCGACTGTCGTGGGTTCAGGTAGCTTATAGCTTACTGATAAGCGATGTCGGTGACACAATCAATGTAGCTTTGCAGCACCGAGGCCGACATGTTTGGTAAAGTGATCCGCTATAGCGACGTTGGTTAGTTGTATCCTTTCTGATGCTGTCTTGTGTTGCGTAAGCGATGCTTGTACAAAGTCGGATTGTGGTATAACGTGTGGCATGCGACTGTCGTAGGTTCAGGGAGCTTATAGCTTATAGCTTAACCAGTGACATTGGTCTCACAAACCATTAATGTATATCGGCTTAACAACCCGACGAATTCATTGGTCTCACAAACCAGTGACGTATATCGGCTTAACAACCCGACGAATTCATTGGTCTCACA
This sequence comes from Dryas iulia moderata, assembly GCA_019049465.1. NCBI lineage: Eukaryota > Metazoa > Arthropoda > Insecta > Lepidoptera > Nymphalidae > Dryas > Dryas iulia. The sequence goes on from CM032427.1 coordinate 620,484, forward strand.
AACCATTGACGTATATCGGCTTCACAACCCGACGAATCCATTGGCCTCACAAACCAGTGGCGTATATCGGCTTAACAACCCGACGAATTATATTGGTCTCACAAACCAGTAACGTATATCGGCTTCACAACCCGACGAATTCATTGGTCTCACAAACCAGTGACGTATATCGGCTTCACAACCCGACGAATTACATTGGCCTCACAAACCAATGTACAACTAATTAAATATATATAATAAGCGTAACAAGTACCTTTGAGAAAGATCACACACAAACTTAACAAACATGACGTGACAGCTAACTAATAATTGATCGTTTCCTAAGGCATCGTAAGTATCATATACGTGAACTGTTTCGTTGTGTCTCGGAGGGTTCAATATGATCGGTCAGGTCTGCGATCGGACGGAACTCACGGCAAGTGGCGGGGCGGGGCCACACGGCCTTTTTTCTCTTAATATAGCTATCTTGCATAGTTGTAAGTGAGAGATAAATGAGACGATCCTAGGGCTTTTCCTCGGACGAGCTCTGGGTGATTGCAACGGATAGTTTGTGTTAGATACTTGCATGTCTAGATCCCTTCTGATGGCTAATTAATATATAAATGAGTCTATACCTTCTGATGGCAAACTAATAATTAAGAAGGAAGACCTTCTGATGGCTAATTAATATATAAATGAGTCTATACCTTCTGATGGCAAACTAATAATTAAGAAGGAAGACCTTCTGATGGCTACTTTATATATAAAATGAGTCTATACCTTCTGATGGCAATTATAATTAAAAAAGATTACCTTCTGATGGCTTATTATATGTATTTAATATATTACACATAGAATTTCTTGACACTGTTACCTCTGAATCTCAAAAAGAACTTGAGTTACTTACATACATAACAATAAAGGTCCTAACCACAAGACGTATCATGAGCCAAGGCATGATTTGATTAATATATTTTCAAACATTTCAGATCGATGAAGGGATGAGTTCAAGGAAGGGGGGGGACCAGTTACAAGCCTTTTCCCTCACTGTAGGCTAGTCAGAGAGTTGACAATAGTCAAGTAAGTCCGTTTTCTGCTTTCTGGCCAAAATCGAGACATCGTGTGTCAAATGTCATACTTCCGCGGTTAGACAGCATGTACGGTTTTTAGGAGGTGCGGGTTCGAATCTGTTGTAAGCCGTAAAGTCACATATTCTCCCCCTGTTATTATAGGTTAGGCATATTTCGGAATATCATCTTCTTATAATTCCCTCTACACTTGGCTAATTTTTCTATAATCGCTCAATATTATTGCGAGTGAATGACGGCATTTTTTTGTAATAAGATAGAACCTGGCCTGGGGCCAGCCGTGGCGCAGTGGCACAAAGTGTGACTGTAAAGCGACTGGTTGTGGAATCGATTCCCACTCGAGGAGTGGAAATATTTAATATTTCCATTTTCTTCGCTCTGCTGTCGAGGCAAAAGTCTAGCGTTAAGTTCCGCCACTTAGACGCAATGCCTCCAAATTTGGCGGAAAATGGGGAAGGGAGTGTCTTAACACTAGGTTCCCCCTGCCTCCTACCCTGCTGTGTGCGGGATACCGCGTGAAGGTAACATACCTAATGTCAACACACTTTGTTTTCCACTAAAAATTAAACTAAAATATATTTCCTACAGTAATTACTTCTTTTTATAAAATTGCTTGCCTACCTCAGAATACCAACCACTCAGGACTCAGGAAACGTTGAATTGTGAAAATTGCAGCACTTGAAAGTTATTGCAAGAAAATGGCACTATAGTGAAATAGATTTTCTTTTGTATTTTGGCAATTTGTATAGGAGTCATCGCGTAGTAATTGGACAGCGTCTGACTGTGTAAATTGTATGTAAACGCGGTTATGGGCTTAATTACCACACGTGGGAATGTGTGTATTTTAAATTATTTTATTGTTTCGCTCTGATAAGCATTGTAAATAGACTTAGGTTCCGCTACTGACTATACTATGTCTTGATTTCAGGAGGAGACCGGAGTGTTTTGACTCACATTTGTAACATACAAAAGAAAAAGCAAAGAGATTTTATAAACCTTTATGTATTACTAGCTGTTACCCCGCGACTTCGTCCGCGTGAATCAAGAAACATCTTCATTGAGTTTCGATCCGGTTTTCCCATCTTCGAGTAATCTGAGGAACATACGTATTAAGAACCTCCTCCTTTTTTGCAGTCGGTTAATAAAGATTTGAGATGATATTCAGATACAGATCTCCCAATTGCGTTATACGAAAAAACCGCATCTGTGCCTTTCAAATTTGAGGGTTGCCCTCGATTTCTCCAGGATTCCATCATCAGATCCTGATCTCCTTACCATGGGACCAATTGTGAAATATACCCTCTCGAACAAAAAAATAATTTTGAAAATCGGTCCACCCATCTTCGAGTAATCAGGAAAAACACATAAGAACCTCCTTTTTATGTCTGCTAAAATCCCTATAAATTTTAACTTATTATTTTATTCTGATATCAAACCTACATTACTGCAAAGTTTCATGAAAATCCGTTCAGTAGTTTTTGCGTGAATGAGTAACAAACTCACACACATCCGTACAAACTTTCACATCCATACTTATATTATAAATGCGAAAGTCTGTGTGTTTGTCTGTCATGCTTTCACGGCTAATCTACCAGTCCGATTTGGATGAAATTTAGAATGAAAGTAGCAAAAGTTACTGGGTCTAACATAGGCTACTTATTTTTTCAAAAATCAACCGATAAAGGGTTAGTTTATAATATATATAAGATGTCATATTTAGTATAATAAATTCTACTAGCGGCCCGCTCGCGAACTACACGACTGTTTCGTTATATTGCAACCCTTGGGAGTTTATTTTAACCTTGGATTATAAACTATATTTATCCAAAAAAAATCATTACAATCGGTCAAGCGATTTCGATTGATTTTTCATATAAACTTTCATCCCCTGTTCCAAACCTTTAGAGGTTTATATTTAAAAAAATAAGTAGCCTATGTTTAACTCTGGATTTGTTACTACTTTCATTCTAAATTTTACCGAAATCGGACCGGTAGATTAGCCGTGAAAGCGTGACAGACAAACAAACAGACTTTCGCATTTATAATATAAGTATGGATTTAAATAAAAAAAAAAGCATGTTGTAAGGGCTATTATATAACAGTGTAGTAAAACACGTACTGGATTACTGTTTTAAATGAAACTATTTTAATCCGAAGTCACCAGTGTGTCCTGTATTCTTTCTAGGGAGTAATAATGAATAATATAATGAATATACATTTCTAAAGCACGCAGGTTCGAATCTCACAACTTACAATTTTTATATATAAAAGAAAGTCGTGTTAGTTACACCACTTATAACTCAAGAACGGCAGAACAGATTCGGCTGAAAATTGGTAGGGAGGTAGCTTAGAGCCAGGAGATGGACATAGGATACTTTTTATCCCGTTCGACAGCGTTCCCGTGTGACTTGACATGAAACGTCAGTCACTTTAAAACGTGGTATAACAAAAAAGAATCAGACTTGGAATAACAAAACGTAAAATAACAGCTATGTATTGACGTATGGATGACAATTTGATATTTGTAAGAAATCAATGTTAAAACTATTTCTATTAAATAAATAATTAACAAGTGAAGTGAAGTGAAGTTTAATTAATAATGCCGCGACCAAGACGATCGAATCTTTCCCGACAAAGCCGTAATGCAAGAAGAATACAAAATACTGCAAATGAAAGGACTGAAGAAGAACAAGAAATTGCACGTGAACAGCGCCGCGATAGTATGGCTCGACTTCGTGCTTCTCAATCACGAGAGCAAAGTGAAGCAGCCCGTGAAACAGCTCGGTTGGCAATGCAGAATCGTCGAGCGAACAACAGAAGGCAACAAATAGATAATTTGCGACACAGAACAAGATATTTAGATGATTTGAATCGAGCAGCGTTTCGATACGATTGCAGCAATGATTACAGCTTGCATCCTAGCGTTTGCATTGGGCAAATGGACGTTGTTTGCGAGTATTGTGGTGCATTAAAGTTTTCCGCAGAAACGCCTGGATTGTGCTGCCTTAATGGTAAAGTGAAATTGCCAGTGTTGACTCCGCCACATGAGCCATTGTATTCATTGCTTTGTGGCGAAACACAAGAATCACGCCACTTTCTTGCAAATACTCGAAAATTCAATAGTTGTTTCCAAATGACGTCATTTGGGGCAGACATTATCGAAGAAGGAGGATTTAATCCGACATTTAAGGTATTTATTTTTGTACTTACATAGAATGTAGTTAATTTAACTTACTTTATCTATTGGTATGTATTATATTTGCTAATACTGAAGTCTACTCTCCCACAGAAAAAGTGTTTATAACCCAGTTAATACTGTCTGGTTATTATTTTGTAGATACAAGGACAGATTCACCATCGAATTGGATCATTACTACCTTTCGAAGATACACAGAATAAATTTTTACAAATATATTTCATGGGCAACATGGAAGAACAACTTGATCGACGCCTAGGGATCAATGCAGGAATGAAACGAGCAATTATTCAAGACTTGCAGTGTCTACTTCATGAACATCATGCGTTGGTCAGGTTATTTAAGAGTGCTTAGAGCAAGTGCCTAATGATGACTATAAAGTTGTCATCGAAGCAGATAAACGACCATCTGGAACACACGAACGCACATTTAATGCTCCAACAGTAGACGAAGTTGCCATCCTGATTGTTGGTGAACAATTTGAAAAACGCGATATTGTGCTTACACGTCGCGATACTGGGCAACTGCAACAAATATCTAAAACTCATCGATCATATGACGCATTGCAATACCCACTAATGTTTTGGCAAGGAGAAGATGGATATTATTTTAATATTAAAATGATAAATCCATTGAATGGTAAAGTATCAGTATCTTAATAATGGTTAATGTCTGTATTATTTGTCTTTGAAATGGTTAATTATCAAATTTTGAATTTCAGGTGAAGAAACTACAAAGAAAGTTAGCTCAATGAATTATTATGCATATCGTTTGATGATTCGTCAAAATGCTGACAACTATTTGCTGCGGTTTCGTCGATTGTTTCAGCAGTATTGCGTTGACATGTATGTAAAAATAGAAACGGAACGTTTAACATTTATTAGGTTGAACCAAGCCAAACTGCGTTCTGAGGAGTACATCTATTTACGTGATGCAGTTAGTACTGAAGGAAATGCAGCTAATATTGGTCGATTAACTATTCTGCCGGCGACGTACATTGGTAGTCCACGTCATATGCATGAATATGCACAAGATGCAATGACATATGTTCGTAATTACGGCCGGCCAGATCTCTTTATTACTTTTACCTGTAATCCAAAATGGATAGAAATTACTCAATTGCTGCTTCCCGGACAAACATCAAATGATAGACACGACATCACAGCACGTATATTCAGGCAAAAAATTCGGTCCCTGATGAACTTTATTGTTAAACAACGCGTCTTTGGAGATACTCGATGCTGGATGTATTCAATCGAATGGCAAAAGCGAGGCCTGCCGCACGCACACATTCTTATTTGGTTAGTGGAAAGAATTCAGCCTGACCTAGTAGATGATATCATATGTGCCGAGATTCCTGATCATGAAGTCGATCCAGACCTACATGATGTTGTTACTACTAATATGATTCATGGACCGTGTGGTGCCATCAATCACCAATCACCTTGCATGGTCGATGGAAAGTGATTGGGAAAGATGGAAACGATATCCACGGAAATTAACGGCGGAGACTTGCACTGGCAACGATGGGTATCCGCTGTATCGGCGTCGATCACCAGATGACAACGGTCGAACTGTCACAACGAAAGTGAAAAGAATGGATTTCGTTGTCGACAACAGCAAGATATTTAGATGATTTGAATCGAGCAGCGTTTCGATACGATTGCAGCAATGATTACAGCGTGCATCCTAGCGTTTGCATTGGGCAAATGGACGTTGTTTGCGAGTATTGTGGTGCATTAAAGTTTTCCGGAGAAACGCCTGGATTGTGCTGCCTTAATGGTAAAGTGAAATTGCCAGTGTTGACTCCGCCACATGAGCCATTGTATTCATTGCTTTGTGGCGAAACACAAGAATCACGCCACTTTCTTGCAAATACTCGAAAATACAATAGTTGTTTCCAAATGACGTCATTTGGGGCAGACATTATCGAAGAAGAAGGATTTAATCCGACATTTAAGGTATTTATTTTTGTACTTACATAGAATGTAGTTAATTTAACTTACTTTATCTATTGGTATGTATTATATTTGCTAATACTGAAGTCTACTCTCCCACAGAAAAAGTGTTTATAACCCAGTTAATACTGTCTGGTTTTTATTTTGTAGATACAAGGACAGATTCACCATCGAATTGGATCATTACTACCTTTCGAAGATACACAGAATAAATTTTTACAAATATATTTCATGGGCAACATGGAAGAACAACTTGATCGACGCCTAGGGATCAATGCAGGAATGAAGCGAGCAATTATTCAAGACTTGCAGTGTCTGCTTCATGAACATCGTGCGTTGGTCAGGTTATTTAAGAGTGCTTAGAGCAAGTGCCTAATGATGACTATAAAGTTGTCATCAAAGCAGATAAACGACCATCTGGAACACACGAACGCACATTTAATGCTCCAACAGTAGACGAAGTTGCCATCCTGATTGTTGGTGAACAATTTGAAAAACGCGATATTGTGCTTACACGTCGCGATACTGGGCAACTGCAACAAATATCTGAAACTCATCGATCATATGACGCATTGCAATACCCACTAATGTTTTGGCAAGGAGAAGATGGATATTATTTTAATATTAAAATGATAAATCCATTGAATGGTAAAGTATCAGTATCTTAATAATGGTTAATGTCTGTATTATTTGTCTTTGAAATGGTTAATTATCAAATTTTGAATTTCAGGTGAAGAAACTACAAAGAAAGTTAGCTCAATGAATTATTATGCATATCGTTTGATGATTCGTCAAAATGCTGACAACTATTTGCTGCGGTTTCGTCGATTGTTTCAGCAGTATTGCGTTGACATGTATGTAAAAATAGAAACGGAACGTTTAACATTTATTAGGTTGAACCAAGCCAAACTGCGTTCTGAGGAGTACATCCATTTACGTGATGCAGTTAGTACTGAAGGAAATGCAGCTAATATTGGTCGATTAACTATTCTGCCGGCGACGTACATTGGTAGCCCACGTCATATGCATGAATATGCACAAGATGCAATGACATATGTTCGTCATTACGGCCGGCCAGATCTCTTTATTACTTTTACCTGTAATCCAAAATGGATAGAAATTACTCAATTGCTGCTTCCCGGACAAACATCAAATGATAGACACGACATCACAGCACGTATATTCAGGCAAAAAATTCGGTCCCTGATGAACTTTATTGTTAAACAACGCGTCTTTGGAGATACTCGATGCTGGATGTATTCGATTGAATGGCAAAAGTGAGGCCTGCCGCACGCACATATTCTTATTTGGTTAGTGGAAAGAATTCAGCCTGACCAAGTAGATGATATCATATGTGCCGAGATTCCTGATCATGAAGTCGATCCAGACCTACATGATGTTGTTACTACTAATATGATTCATGGACCGTGTGGTGCCATCAATCCCCAATCACCTTGCATGGTCGATGGAAAGTGCTCTAAACGATATCCACGGAAATTAACGGCGGAGACTGTCACTGGCAACGATGGGTATCCGCTGTATCGGCGTCGATCACCAGATGACAACGGTCGAACTGTCACAACGAAAGTGAAAAGAATGGATTTCGTTGTCGACAACAGCAAGATATTTAGATGATTTGAATCGAGCAGCGTTTCGATACGATTGCAGCAATGATTACAGCTTGCATCCTAGCGTTTGCATTGGGCAAATGGACGTTGTTTGCGACTATTGTGGTGCATTAAAGTTTTCCGAAGAAACGCCTGGATTGTGCTGCCTTAATGGTAAAGTGAAATTGCCAGTGTTGACTCCGCCACATGAGCCATTGTATTCATTGCTTTGTGGCGAAACACAAGAATCACGCCACTTTCTTGCAAATACTCGAAAATACAATAGTTGTTTCCAAATGACGTCATTTGGGGCAGACATTATCGAAGAAGGAGGATTTAATCCGACATTTAAGGTATTTATTTTTGTACTTACATAGAATGTAGTTAATTTAACTTACTTTATCTATTGGTATGTATTATATTTGCTAATACTGAAGTCTACTCTCCCACAGAAAAAGTGTTTATAACCCAGTTAATACTGTCTGGTTATTATTTTGTAGATACAAGGACAGATTCACCATCGAATTGGATCATTACTACCTTTCGAAGATACACAGAATAAATTTTTACAAATATATTTCATGGGCAACATGGAAGAACAACTTGATCGACGCCTAGGGATCAATGCAGGAATGAAACGAGCAATTATTCAAGACTTGCAGTGTCTACTTCATGAACATCATGCGTTGGTCAGGTTATTTAAGAGTGCTTTAGAGCAAGTGCCTAATGATGACTATAAAGTTGTCATCGAAGCAGATAAACGACCATCTGGAACACACGAACGCACATTTAATGCTCCAACAGTAGACGAAGTTGCCATCCTGATTGTTGGTGAACAATTTGAAAAACGCGATATTGTGCTTACACGTCGCGATACTGGGCAACTGCAACAAATATCTGAAACTCATCGATCATATGACGCATTGCAATACCCACTAATGTGTTGGCAAGGAGAAGATGGATATTATTTTAATATTAAAATGATAAATCCATTGAATGGTAAAGTATCAGTATCTTAATAATGGTTAATGTCTGTATTATTTGTCTTTGAAATGGTTAATTATCAAATTTTGAATTTCAGGTGAAGAAACTACAAAGAAAGTTAGCTCAATGAATTATTATGCATATCGTTTGATGATTCGTCAAAATGCTGACAACTATTTGCTGCGGTTTCGTCGATTGTTTCAGCAGTATTGCGTTGACATGTATGTAAAAATAGAAACGGAACGTTTAACATTTATTAGGTTGAACCAAGCCAAACTGCGTTCTGAGGAGTACATCCATTTACGTGATGCAGTTAGTACTGAAGGAAATGCAGCTAATATTGGTCGATTAACTATTCTGCCGGCGACGTACATTGGTAGCCCACGTCATATGCATGAATATGCACAAGATGCAATGACATATGTTCGTCATTACGGCCGGCCAGATCTCTTTATTACTTTTACCTGTAATCCAAAATGGATAGAAATTACTCAATTGCTGCTTCCCGGACAAACATCAAATGATAGACACGACATCACAGCACGTATATTCAGGCAAAAAATTCGGTCCCTGATGAACTTTATTGTTAAACAACGCGTCTTTGGAGATACTCGATGCTGGATGTATTCAATCGAATGGCAAAAGCGAGGCCTGCCGCACGCACACATTCTTATTTGGTTAGTGGAAAGAATTCAGCCTGACCAAGTAGATGATATCATATGTGCCGAGATTCCTTATCATGAAGTCGATCCAGACCTACATGATGTTGTTACTACTAATATGATTCATGGACCGTGTGGTGCCATCAATCCCCAATCACCTTGCATGGTCGATGGAAAGTGATTGGGAAAGATGGAAACGATATCCACGGAAATTAACGGCGGAGACTTGCACTGGCAACGATGGGTATCCGCTGTATCGGCGTCGATCACCAGATGACAACGGTCGAACTGTCACAACGAAAGTGAAAAGAATGGATTTCGTTGTCGACAACAGCAAGATATTTAGATGATTTGAATCGAGCAGCGTTTCGATACGATTGCAGCAATGATTACAGCTTGCATCCTAGCGTTTGCATTGGGCAAATGGACGTTGTTTGCGAGTATTGTGGTGCATTAAAGTTTTCCGGAGAAACGCCTGGATTGTGCTGCCTTAATGGTAAAGTGAAATTGCCAGTGTTGACTCCGCCACATGAGCCATTGTATTCATTGCTTTGTGGCGAAACACAAGAATCACGCCACTTTCTTGCAAATACTCGAAAATACAATAGTTGTTTCCAAATGACGTCATTTGGGGCAGACATTATCGAAGAAGGAGGATTTAATCCGACATTTAAGGTATTTATTTTTGTACTTACATAGAATATAGTTAATTTAACTTACTTTATCTATTGGTATGTATTATATTTGCTAATACTGAAGTCTACTCTCCCACAGAAAAAGTGTTTATAACCCAGTTAATACTGTCTGGTTTTTATTTTGTAGATACAAGGACAGATTCACCATCGTCGATGCCGATGGTCGACACCTTGCATGGTCGATGGAAAGTGCTCTAAACGATATCCACGGAAATTAACGGCGGAGACTTGCACTGGCAACGATGGGTATCCGCTGTATCGGCGTCGATCACCAGATGACAACGGTCGAACTGTCACAACGAAAGTGAAAAGAATGGATTTCGTTGTCGACAACAGTTGGATTGTTCCATATTCGCCACTTATTTCTAAAACGTTCAAGACACATTGCAACGTTGAATACTGCAATTCAGTTAAGTCCATAAAATATATTTGCAAATATATCACGAAAGGCAGTGATATGGCGGTTTTTGGATTGCAATCCTCAAATACCAACGATGAAATTTCACGCTATCAAGTTGGTCGTTATGTGAACTGTAATGAAGCGATTTGGCGTATATTCGCATTTCCAATTCACGAACGTCATCCTACTGTTATACATTTGGCGGTGCATCTGGAGAATGGTCAACGAGTATATTTCACGGCTTCGAATGCTACGCAACGTGCTGAAACACGTGCCTGGCTTACCACCGCACAATTTACGCCTAAAGGTTGGCTCCGTAGTAATCATGCTTCGAAACATAAACCAACCAAAACTGTGCAACGGTACGCGTTTGGTGGTTAGTAAATTGATGAACAATGTAATTTACGCTACGATAATGATAGGAAAATTCAAAGGTGAGGAAGTTCTCATTCCGAGGATCCCGATGATCCCAACCGATATGCCGTTTGAATTTAAAAGACTTCAATTTCCGATACGTCTTCGCCATCAACAAATCACAAGGCCAATCCTTAAAAGTTTGTGGTTTAAATCTAGAACATTCATGTTTTTCACATGGTCAATTATACGTGGCATGTTCACGGGTCGGAAGACCATCTGCGTTGTTTGTTTTTGCGCCTGATAATATAACAAAAAATGTCGTGTATCACAAGGTACTTAGGTGAAGAGCAACCTATGTGCTAAAATACGGAAATAATAATGAATGATTAATGTAGTTATTTAATTTTTTTTGTATTTTTTCCAAAAAAAAAACACAATCTGCTTATCTGCGGAACAAAGTTCGCCGGGTCAGCTAGTTTTTTATATATTTTCTAAAAATATATTTCGATTTCCTAAGTGTGTGGGTTTAACACTTTATAAATGTTGAAGATAGCTATATACATTAGTATTATGCAACGTAATGGTTTCAATATAATTAAATTCTAAACTAGAATTCGAATGTCTTTGTTTGAAATTGTATGAAAACCGCATTAACCAATAAGTCAATTGACTTTATATTACAACCACATAAGGAACTGTCTTTTAATTAAATTAAGTCTAAATATATTCATAAATTAATTTTGTTTGTTAGTATGTAAGCTTTTTTGTTTTGTAATGAAGTTTTTATGTTATTTAGAAGCGTCTAACTGCAAATTGGTCGTAAGTTCTGTTCCCACTCGGTACTATGATTATATTTAACTATTTTAATCTTTTTACTCTGATATTCAAGACAAACTGCGGCATTTCGTTCTACCACTTAACATGCAATGTTTCAATTTCGAGCAGAATATGGAGTTGAAAACAAAGTTTCTTAATAGTTAGTTCTATCTTTTAATAATTTATTTTTTCAATTCTACGAAAACTAATTACTTTAGGCAAAATTGGTATATTAACAGCTACATCCGATAAATTTTTGGAAATGTAATGTATATAAAAAATAATAATGATGTACATAATATAAACCAGAAATTGGTAAAACCTTACCGCACGTTTAGCTCGATTGCTACAAATCCGTAAACTTATTTATTTTTTATTTATTTAATTTCTTTATTACACCAACAAAACTTAACAGTAAACACAAAGAAGGAAAAGAAACAACGGAGTACAATTTTGGTGCAAAGGCGACCTTATCACACAGTTGATCTCTACCAGGCAACCCTTACCATGAGAACAATACGAATAAGCAGAGTACATTGGGATTTTGGTTGGTGTATAAATGATTTAAAAAAAGAACAAAAAAATAAAATTAATATGTAATATGTATATTGTTCTATAAAAATAAACCTACATAAAAAAAAAGAAACATTCTTTATATTACATACTAGCATCACTTATCATGAAAAAATGTGTACACCTATACAATAGGATCCCGGACAACGTCAGAGACATTTCTATATCACAATTAAAAAAAAAAACAGTTAAAGTTTATTATCTAATTAATTATATTGGAAACTAGCGACCCGCTCGCGGCTTCGCCACGTGAACTGCCACTTTCATCCTCTATTGCTTTTTGAGATTGTTTTTTTTTATAAAAGGGGGTAGTCTATATTTGACCTTGCATCACTAATTATGTTCTTGAGAAAACCATCTATACATCTAGTACAATGTCTATACTATTTGATAACATATAGCGATAACTGTTATAGTAAGAAAACGTACGAAATGTGCTATCATAGTATATCTATATGATAGCAGATTTCGTACATATATACCATCTGGTATATATGTACAAAATCTGTAGATTACCCGTGAAAACATAAAAGATATAGATATAGATTTTTGCATTTTTATAATAATAATATTAATGAGTACTTATAACTAATACAAAATAAAAAATTTAAAGTAGTTACATCTGCTGTCATATAGATTATATAAAGTTTTATAGACCGGTCAAATGTATCTTTAATAAATGTTATGTTTATTTTATTTTATAATTATTTTAATTAGTGATATTGAAACAAATTTACCTTCACTCGTGAACTATCGACATAATTTGAATGTTTTTTTTTTAATTTTATTTTTCTGCGGGAGTTGTATTGAATACCAAGATGAAAACTATCCCATATGTTGCTCTAACCTCTTAGCTAACTCCATACAAAAATTCATTAATTTCTACCCGGTAGATATCAGTATACAAATAATTTACTTATATCGATTTTTTATTTTTTCCAAAAAAACTACATGGAAATCCGGGATAAAAACTATCCTATATGTACCTTTGGACTATAAGCTATCACCATACCAAAATTCATCCATTTCTATCCAGTTTATCCTATCCATATAATTATTCTATCCAGTAGTTTTTGCGTGATTGACGAACAAATTAACAGACAGACAGACAGACAGACAGACAAAAATTCTACTGAGTGGATTTTTGGCCTCTGTTATCGATATATTAACGCACCCAATTAAAATTTTTCTGAAATTTTTCATGTACAGAAATGACTTTTCTACTCTTTTATTATATATATAGATTTCAGTACACGTTGGGAATGAAATGCTCGTTCCAGTCTGTTTTGAAGGTATCATTGTTAATAATAAATAATTCTGTCTGTAAATTATTGACAAAAAAAACATTTCTGCTGAGTTTATAACGGTATATCTTCTCAGGTGAGACTTTAATTTTAGTGAAGCTGTAGTAAATTGTTTAGCATCATATTTTGGATATTCTTCTTCTTATTTGACTTGGACTTTGGGTCTGCTATTTGTTTTTCGAAGAAGGTATATCGATCTGATAGTCAAGCCACTTGTTTTACCAATATTTTCAATACTTTGTTTGTTATATATAGTTTATTTTTTTTTTTTGTAAATTGACTTAGAAATTTCCACTGGTATTTCGCGCATCATGGGGATTTCTGTATTATTAAATCACTATGACGGTATCAAGTAAATAGAAATAATTATAACGGAATATACTAATTAACAAGAGAAACCATGTTATATACATAGCTAATAATTATATAAACCTTTCCATTTCCAAATATGTAGTTCCAAGAACCCCATCCAAATTTGTATACAATACATTGAATAATTTCAAATGGATTAACGGTTTTGCCTTTGATTCTGATTCGGTTTCAACTTATTAATCCTTTAAAAGAAAGTTGACGCAGTTAATCCTCTCTCGAGAGTTTCTCTTGTTAAAAGTTATTTAGAGTTACTTGAGCGAAGTTTGTATGTCCATGATGTCTGTACTGTAGTTTGTAAACAATAGAATATCACATAATTATATACAAATATATAGAAGAGATTGTAATTTGATTAGGTATAACTAAAGTCCTTTCACTTATTTAGATGTCATGAAAAGCGTTTTAGTAGCTTCAAGCCTGAACTTTTAACGCAAACATCTGATGATGTGTTCCGGTTCAATGGCACGTGTTCATGCTTTGGATGAGCTCTATGAGCGAAGGTAACCACTTAACACCAGGCTTAAAAAAATACAGAAAAAAATACCCATAGGTTGACTGGGAGAAATCCCTGTAGAAATAAGTTCAGTTTTGTCAACAATAAAATATTACTCCTATATACAGGACTTAGTTTAATACTTTTCATACTTTTTCATTTCATATCCTATTAAAATTCTATAGCGGTTGAATTTAAAAAAAACGCATACGTGTGACTCGGGGTCTACAACTATTTTTAATTTTAATTCCATGCAAATCGGGCTGCCAGATTGGCCGTGAAAGCGTAACTGACGGACAGACACATAGACTCCAATTTACTCGTATAATATAAGTATGGAAAACAAATTGAATATTTAGAATATTTTAAAGGTATTAATAATACATTTTGTTATTAAACGATAAAAAGCTCGTATCATTATAACATTTATATTTATTTACCTTTTCGCGTCTTTATGTGTTCTCAAAAAACGTTCAAAGTAAGGAGTGTTTGTACAGAGGAATGTTTTTCTTCAAGCAAATGGATCGGCAAATAAATAAACAATGATACTACTATAGGAGCTTTGTGAATTATTCGAAGAATACACGATTAGAGAGGCTTTAATCAGAATCTTTGAGGTGAACACTTTTGCCGCATATCAGGGTAGTCAGAGGGAGTTTAGTGTTAAGACACTCCGTTCCTTAGTTTACTATCAAATTAGAGATATTGCTTTTGAGTGTTATAAGGCAAGGTCGCATTTTCTCTTAAGTATTAAAGTGAAAATAAATTTAAATATAATCATTGCCCCAAGTAGGAATCGAACCCTCAACCATTTGCATTCTTCAATTGCATCTTCAGTCAGACGCCAACCCACTGTGCCATGAAGGGTATTCTTTGTAAAATGTTCATAGAATACACGACTATCAGGAACACATGCGTTGCTTTGGCAACTAATCAATTTATACAAAAGTTGATAATGTGCACATGTGTCCGGATCCTTTCACAAGACACAATTTTCATGTCACATATTGATATACTTGCCAGGACTATCTGAAAGAATATAGTTTTAAACGTCTGCAATTTTCTTATTAAACTAATCTACTTCTGCCATTCGACACGTAATATCGAATTCAGGCGAAAAATAGATAATAGTGTCTAAGTACTAGGTAGCTATAGTAACAATATTTCAGGCTGTTATTAAACTAAACTAAGATAGTGACTTTTGTGGGCAGTAGGACAGCATGTAACTGTAAACATTAATTAATTTAATTTTCAGATTCTAGTACCAAAAACAAAGTGCGGCGTTGAATTTCGTCACTTAACACGTAATATTTCGATTTTGGACGAACGGAGTGTCTTGGCAAAGTTCTTCTCAAACTACCTTGCCGTACGGAAAAAAGCGTAAGGCTGATATAATAACATTGTTCCAACGAGTTATGAAACTTAAGTAAGAAATGAAAAGTGTGAATTTCTAACATATTCCATTTAAACTTAACCAGAACTCATTTAGTATTCACTTAAATGAATCACAATTATTATTTTATGAAAAGAAGTCATTAGAAAAATTGCCACGTGACCTCCTTTCATATATTAGCTAAGTAACAAAAGAATCCACTTCCTTCGCTCTATACAATTATTCTTAGTGAAAGTTAAGTTTTCAGTTAACGTAATATTACGCCATAGGTAATGGGACAATGAGAATGTGTTAGACTGAAAATTATGGTTGTGGACTCGGTTTTGATATATCGATGGGGTTTTTCTTCTCTCTGGTAAAGTTAGGAGAATGTTAAACTCTGCCATTTAGCAAGTATTGTTTTTATTTGTAAAGAAGTGTTGTTAAATCAAGCCGTTTAAACCAATAAAATTGTTTAACAAGTTAAATAAAAAAAATATATTTAATTTAAAACTAAAAGTAATATTATCATTTTTCAACAGAAACTGAATGATTTGCATGTTTCCACAAAGGCAAATTTCTAAGCAATACTAAAAATAAAAAAAAATGATAAAATACGGTAGTAAGTATTTTATAGCTTCATGCTTTATTCCTACCGGGGTAGTCAAAGTAAGCCGGGTAATCTATGGAAGGCTTGAGCTTTAGATTTGATGACAGCTGTAACATTCAACATATCAAACAGGACGCACGGTGTAAGGACTTTTCCTCAAGACGACGCGCACCAGTGCGTCTTCGCTGGGGTGAAAGGCAGCAAATGCGGCTTAGGGACCGCCACCCACCACGCCATATCTGAGACAGTGAGAAGGTATACAGGTGGATGCTGCAGCTATAAATAGCTACTTGAAATAGCTACAAGTGATAAACAATATAAAAAAAAACTATACAAAAAATTGAAGACAGCGGGATAAGGATGGTATGTAAAAATCCTGCTGCGTTCATATTTTTAAAATGCTTTTTTTATATAATATTTTTTTTTTTATAGCTTCACGCTGTATCCCGCACACAGCAGGGTAGGCAGACGGAATACTCCGTTCCGCACTTTCCGCCGAATTCGGAGGCATTGCGTATTATATAATATTTTAGAATATGAATACCTCATACTTAAAAATATTTCAACACTACAACATCTATACTAGCCAGTTTAAAAACAAATTCGCCATCTTTACTCAGTTATATCACAAAAGCACTTCGGAACGTCTTCTATTCCACAATCTGATACAATACATAAAGTTTTCTTATTATTTTAATAACCGTATGATATTTGAAATGTTATCTTAATGCTTGTATAACTTCAGGTAAGTATCCGAAAGATTTAAAATTTGGATTAGTCAGGCCTTTATTTAAAAAAGGTAAAAGTGACGACTACGAAAACTATCGACCTATTACGATACTACCTACAATAGACAAAATAGTAGAAAAATATATTTGTCAACAAATACAATGTTTTTATAAAGAGTATAACATTTTATCTCATAAGCAATTTGGTTTTCAACCAAAAA